>JAAGNO010019125.1:0-90675 GCA_033439905.1 Ceryle rudis
CCCTTAAGGAAGAACGGGAAGGGGGAGAGAATCCAAAGGAATGTCCACAATGCATTCCGACCTGCCCTTGTCATTTAGGCCGCGAAGTTGATAAGGGCGGAAAAGGAGGACACCGCCCCCTGCCAAACCCCACTACAACACCCACCACCCCCTCGCCCCTGCTCTTTCCTTCCCCGCGCGTCCCGGCGTGGGGGAGGAAGGTTTCTCCCTGGGGCCGCGGGAGGGCAGGCGCCGAGTCGGGGGAAGTGGCCGGGAGGGCGCGGCGCGGCGGTGGCTCGCAGATGGGGGCGCGGGGGAGCCCGGTATGGTGAGGTGCGGCGCTCTCGGGGAGGACGGGTGTGGCAGCAGCGGTACCCGCGGCTTCGCGGCAGCGGGAGCAGAGCTTTCCCCTGCCTTTCGTTATCCCTCTCTGAGCGTTAGTGCGGTGACGGCAAGGGAGGGTTGACAGGTAGGCCACAGGACAGGCAAAATACTCCAACTAACCCGGCATGCATACGTTGAATGAACCTGTACAGATATGATACACGTATATATGTACTTATATATCTTTTTGAGAAACTTTTTTTTTTTCTTAGCTTTCTAGAAGGGAGTAAGATCAGGGAAAAGTGATGCAAGCTCTTCACAAAGGGCTGCCAATCGTCAAAAGTAAACAGGCAAAAAAATAATATACCTGTGTCATCTTTAGCTGCCTCCCCTGACAGCATTCTCAATTCCTACTTCTGCTCTGAATACACAACATTTACATGCTAAATATGTTTTTCCTGTAGCTGGGTCAGCATTTTTACACAAGTAAGGCTTAATTCTGCTGTTACTGTATCAACAATCCCAGCAGTAACTATTTTTTAAGGTGGACAGTATGTTATTGAAATAGCTGCATCAGATTTGTGCTCCTGGATGCAATAACTAGGATAGCGGCAGGCTCGATTTTAACAAAGATTTGATCCTGCACTGTTTTACTCGACAGATTTTTTGCTATTAATTTCAGGAGGCACGTGATCAGAGTCTTTGGAAAACACCAGCAAATGGGTGATTATCCATTAGTCATGATCTACAAATATCCTACGTGTGTAGCATCAAAGGCAAAAATCCCAGTGTCTCAAGAGCGATTTTACTATCAAAATGGAGTAGTAGAGAAGAATGCTATAGGTGATACAGTACAATAGCAATAGCATAAATTTTAACAGAGGAAAACTTAGACCGAGTAGCAGCAGATTGTTTTCAGTATGAATGCAGAAGTTGTTTAAGTGAGATGACAGAATCCCTGTCATTTAGATAATTTAAAACTTGAGTAGCCAAAGTGCAACTTGTATTTTCTAATCCTGCACTGACAGATTTGGTAAGGGATATTTATTTCCTCTTTGCTATGGGAAGAGATGGATAAAATGTAGAGGTACTATCTGTAATGTATTACTGCTAATGTAGCACTTACGGGATGCAAAGCTACCGTTGTGTTTTAATTCTTTCTAACTTGCAGTCCTGCCGAAGCAAGTATCTTCACTAGAAATTCCGATAAACCTGAACACAAACAGGGGGCAGAGAGGCAGGTAATCTTCACACTGCAATTCACAGTAGTCAGGTATTGTACCTCACAAGAAAGAATTGGAGCCCATATATTTTAGTAAAGGAGATTTTTTTCTTTTTTTTTTTTTTTTTTAAAGAAACTGTGCTGTAGTTTCATTCTGATGACTACCAGAAGTGCAGGAATGCAGTTTGTAGCTAAATGTAGGTCCTTGAGGTTTTAATTTCCTTTATTCACCGAAGCTTGGTTGAGCAAGTGAAGCTGACAACGTTGAGCTACTGAAGGGCTTGCAGCATAAGTCCTGGGCTACAGCTCATTCCATTCACCCACTGAATAGGAGGCAGAGGTCACACGGCATTCCTGAGGCTGAGGGTACCCGAGCCCAGCCTGGACGCTGTTGTGCTGTCTGGCCCTCGGAGGGCTCTTTATTTAAGCCATCAAGTTTGAGCTGTAAGCCTTTGTGAGCCCTGGCACAAAAGTACACGCTCCCCCTGTAAGCAGGCAAAAAAGCAAACCAGCACATAACCAACAGCCTCAGAGATTAAAGATGCTTTACTCAGAAGTACTGATAGTTTTAGCAGATTGTTGTTTTTTTTAAAGGTGTGCTGTGCCCAGTCTAACAGAGCACAGCTTATCTATAGTCCACAAAATGTTAATGGCACACACATGCAACAGTCATCCTTCATTCAGAAACTGCTTTGCCCCTAAAACCAAGGAGGTGTTTAAGTAATTAAAGATGACCTTCACCACCACCGTGTTTCAAGTATAAGTTCCATATGTTTATGTCACCGCTGCCATATGTACTCTTGGCCACCTGCCTCATCGCTGTTGCTTGCTATGAAATTTTCCTATTGTCAGTTATCAGGACTACAATAAAACTTTAAATGCCTTTTGGTGCTTGGAACTTACACAGATGCATAAATGGAGGAAGCTCAAAGTTTCTTATCAGGCTATAATAAATGTAATGTACATTTGCTTCTCAAACCGCAGAGGAACAAGAACCAGTTTCTTAAAATGTGAAAAGATCTCCACAGTACCTGTCAGGAAAGATTCTGTCTCAGTGTAGCCATAAAAATCATGGAGAATGTACTTCTTTGTTCTGAAATAAAACCACAGTAATCAGCCTAATTTTAAGGGCAGTGCTATAGGATTCTCAGAGACGCTGGGTGATCAGGATCTTGACCAATTCTTACCTGAAGGACAGACAGCTAATAGCATCAGTGTCACCACGCTGGGGATTATTCATTAACTATTTGTTCTCTTCTTTGTCTTTCATTGCAATGCCTTCATTAACAATTCCAGAATGCAGTCAGGCAGCTGCCTGGTCAGATTGTGATGTCACTTACCTCTACAGATCAGAGGTTAAGCCAATGGCCCTCTTAAAAAAAAAAAAAAAGAAAGAAAATATTATCATGAGCCTTTCAGTTCACACTGCAAAATTTATTTAGGTATTTTGTAGCTTTTTTCAAAGAAAATTGATGTATTGCTTCACTGCCAAGAATGAAACACAGTATCAGGCCCTATAAGCATAGAAAAAACTACTGCACTGTTGTGTAACTTCTCAGTACCAGGGAAAATGGGTGTGCACTGGGAGAGGGTACAGATGCCTGAACAGCTTTATACTGAAAATCTGTTACACTAAAAAAGAAAATGTCCTCTCAGTCAGAATTGCTCTGATTTTCTTGCACAAATATCTGTTGGTCTGAAAACATCACTGAAATGACTGGCATTCACGTTGTTTTGATTTGCTATTTCGTTTAAATAGTAAGAAACTAGAGAAATTGAGTCCAAATATTGAAAGTGTTTACTGGTTATTATAGACCTTGACTAAATGTACATGAATGCTTTCATTGATCAGATTTATGCACTTCTGGAAAAGTTTCTGCTTCCAGGAGGTATAAAAAGACCCATAAATATTAAATACCCAGGAAAAACATACTCTATGCAAACACAATCACTTTTGTTGTCAGCACCATACAGCAACCTGAAGCCCTGGCATGCATGGGGCTGTAGAGGCATCCTTTCACACTTCCCCTGCTCCATGAATATTGAGCAAACTCCAGGCAAAAGGGACCTGCTTTAACGTGAGGATATGAAAGAGTCTTGATGTCCTACAGCAAACTGAATAGGGACTCCTGTAGTGCTCAGCCACAGTTAAGTGCTGTGGCCTGTCACTTGAGTGGGTGCTGTAACTTTTAGTTCCTCCTTCAGCCATAGTCTGAAAAGATTAAGAGTGTTATGGTTTTGAAACCAGAAAGGTTCCTGTTTCCAAAAAACGGATTCTGGCTGTAAATCTTCAGCTGGGGCCTGTCCTTCTCTTTAGCTGGGAGCTACGTGTAATGAGGAGCCCCCAGGAAAGGCTGGTGCATCCAGGAAAGAGCTGGTTTTTCTGAACTCAGAGAATACGTCTCCCTGCATGCTGCCTGGGAGAAGCTGATCCGAGTTTTTGAATACCACTGGGCTGCAGAACATCTAAATGTCCAGGCACTGATATCTCCCCCTGTGAGTAACTTTCCTGACTAATTATGGTCTTTGGAAATTGGCAAATTCTTTTACGAATTTTATTTTAAAAATTACATTGTCTACAGTCATTGCCAGTGTGGCAAAGCATATTAAGCTGGTGTGACGAGCTGCTGACTTTTTCAAGGAAATGACTAGGCTCTATACACTAACAAAGTCTCTCTGCAATATTGTATTTTAATATAAAATGATCTATATGAAACTGGCAGGGGTTTCATTGCTAGGGAAGTGACATGACTCACGCCACCCAGTTGCATGACTTATATTTCCAAAAATTATTATTGTTATTCATAAAGTTCCCCGCTACTGTGGTTTATATTTGCCAGCATAGGATGTTTTATCTATCAAAATAGGATGTTTTTGTACCAAAATTGGTACTCATTTTTGAAGCCAGTACATCCCTCAGCCCCAAGTCCCATGGTTGTGTCAAACACCATGCACAGTTCTAGCAACACGGAGAAAATAGAGTTTTTCAGCTCTATCATAGGTATAGCAATTTATTTAATAATCCCTTAAACAAACAAACAAAACCAACAACAACAAAAAAAGGAAAAGGATGATGACCTGTATATTCCATCTGTCTCACTTCACTTAATAGCGATAGCACTGCTGAATGCCAGCAATACTTTTAGCAAGGACTGGGGCACAAAGGACAAGGTTTTCCAAACTGACAGGAGGTTTGACATGGTTTGAGGCTTGATGCTCAGCCTGAAACCTTTTAAGCAGAACTAATTTCTAGAATACACAAAGTCCCTCAGTCTTGATTTGGGTGCCTCAGAATAGATAATTTGAAATTTTAGTTCTCCACTGTCCTTGTTTCATGAAATTTGTATTTTGCCAAAAAACAAGGAACTGTTCAAGGATCATGATAGGAACTTTATAAAGGCCAGTAAAGGATTTTAATTTATAGTCAGCTTAAGCTTTCAGTAGGATCTATGTAAAATGGTGTGTAATGGGCAGGGCTTCTTTCTGTCCTTTGCCACATTGCTGACTTCACTGTCTTGACTTTGCTATCAAGACCAGTGCTCAGTGGCTATCCCTGCAGTAAACTATTGGCAGAGGTAGAAGTCAAAAGCATGGAAAAACATTAATTTGTCACATTACAATGGGAAGCCCTACTATTAATCTGTCTGGGATCACTGTTTTAGATTTTTAGACTGCAGACCTTTTCAAAGATGAGTCATCCCTCCATCCACGCTCTATTTTGGAAAAAGCTAAAAGAAGTGATTCTAGTATGCCATTAATGAACCCTGTCAGTTAGACATTTACTACTTCTTTTTTGTCCAAGCATTTTCAAAGCAAACTGCTTAAAGAGCAACTCTAGCCAAAAAACAATTAAATCTGTGGAGTGATTTCATTCTTCTCTCTCTCCCAGTTCCATCACTTACACAAAGCATAAATAGCATGATGTTTTCATGCCATGATATACCAGGAAATGATGATGTTCTTTCTGAGGAAGAGGCAGAGGACAGCAATGGAATCATTAATTGCATGCAGCAATTGTTCCATTCTTCCTTTGAGAGCCCAGGGCAGGCAGAACAGTACTAGATCCTTGAAGGCCAAGTTTTTAGTGGATTCCTCAGGCCAAGTTTTTGTGCCAAATCCTTGGTTCCGATGAGACTCATAAACTGAGTGTATGTTCTGTTAGCCATTTTGGGATTAGTTGGCTCCTTAGAAAGGGAAGAGGTGGTGGTGCACACGCCCCAAAGCTGAGAAGAATGAGTTCCTAAGATGAGCTGTTTTTACACACCAGCTCTGTGCCTATTTTTCGAGCATAAATATACTCTGACCAGTTGGGATTGAGGATGCAAGATGATCCAGATTTAAACTGATAGTATGCATAAAATATTCAGGGCTAGAGGGAATGGAGTGGAAAATTTCTTAAATATGTGTGGAGCAGATAGTGCATGTGGCTGGAGGAGACCAAATATCTGGAAGAGTGGAGACATCCATATTTTTTCAGGTGGAAAGGTGTCCTGCTTCCCATTACAAAGTCAAATTCACTATCTAGCTGACATTTTCCTTGAAAATGTGTTTGGGTGTTGGAGAGCTTGTGTAGGATACAGGAGGAAAGACCTATTAACTATTTGGGAGCTTTAGTTTTGCTCTCTTATACTTCTGCCAATGTTTGTGGCTGCTTATTTGACATGGATCAGGCATTTCCCATAAGCTCCGTGACATGGAAGTTACCAAGCCTACCATGTAAGTCCAGAGCACACCAGCATTAAACAACATGCAGGTCAGATGTCAGGATCTTTCAAAGACTGTTCACCCTAAATACAGCTATAATGCCACTGTCCTGCAGTTGTATTCCTGTCTGGGTTTCACTGGGACAGAGTCATGGGCCTGCCATGGTCTGCAGGCCATTAGCAGTTTGGCATCAGATGGGGCAGCTGACCTGAGCTGGCGACAGGTGTATCCCAGACCAGAAATGTCATACCCAGTATAAAGGGGGAAGTCATATATTTGCTGGGCTTAAGTATAACTTTGTTTATATTGGTGTTGGTATTAATTTGTCTGTTTCATGACATCTGTTTTCGTTTCAACCTGTGAGTCTCCTCTCCTTTTCCTAATCCCCCTTGTCTGGGGAGGGGTCATTGCGTGCTAGCGCAACTGCTAGAGTTTAGCCCCACATACAGGATAAATGTAGGCAGTTTATTTAGTGCCCGATGTTTATTTGGGGTCTGTCATAAATAGCTCACCCAGGAGAATGATAGACTTTTGAGAGTCTTGAAGGGTTGAAGTTTTAATAGATTTGACTGGGCTGTTACAAGCATTCACCATGCTGGTGATGTGAGTGTGGTGGTTGCTGGGTGCAATTCTCTGGTATTTATTTCTAGAGTTGCTTTTGAAGCTGTGGGCAGTTTTACCAGTGTTTGTTATTGGGTTTGTGTGGTTTATTGCTTCTGGGTGTGGGGTTAGAGGTGCAGCTCTGTTATGTTTGCCATTAGGTTATAGTATTATTAATTCTTTTTGCAATTACAAGGATGTCTGATTTCTATGGAATGGTAGTGGGCGAAGAGAATTTGGTATATCCTTTGGATGCTTCCACCACCTTGATCATATTGTTAGGCCTTTTGAATGTCTTTCGGTTCTTGGTCTTGCTTAGAACAATATATTTGTATAGAGGTGGATATGGTGTAGCTGTCATAACCCCTGCAATGGGCCCTGGAGCTGCCTCAGCCCCCACAAGAAGCACTGCAGCTACTCAGCCTCTGGATGTGGGTGATGTGTCTGACCTAGGGACTTAACCAGTGCAAGTATCAGTTACTTTAGTAGAGAAGAACAAATACGTGAAAAGAGCAAGTCCTGCAGGGACATCACAGGTGGAAGAATTGGTAGGGACCTGAGTTGTGAGATATGCATAAAGATTACAGTTATCGTGAAGGTGAACAACTCGTTACTTGGCTGCTCCGATGCTGGGTTAATAGAGCCAATGGTTTGGACTTGGAGGGTAGGGAAGCCAAGCAGCTGAGACTGATGGCTAGAGAAGTCAGTATTGACAGGGAAGTCTTGCAAAAGAGGTGCATCCTCTCTCTCTGGAGGTGGCTACTGTTGAGTGTGAGGAACAGGTAACCCTTTAGAGACGATGTCGTGTACTACCCAGGCAAGGGGACAACTATTGAGAGAGGTGTTAAGAATCTGAGGGAGCTAGCTGTGCAGGAACTAATTTTTGCAGCCCTGTGGACACCAGTAGATCCAGATGAACTCAGAGTTACTGGACCCATGTGGTGCAACTGAGTACTGAGTGCACCACTGTCCTGTGCCAACACATTAGTGACTTTTAGCTGGACAGATGATGAGGCATCAGTAGTGGGTGACTTGGGCACTCAACTGCAGCAATATGCGGATGATCTCTTTTCCTCTCCATGGGCCAATGTCTCTGCTGTTGAAACACTGTCTGACAAATCCATGGAACTGCTCAGTACAATGTACATAATATTGTCCTGGATGGAGGATAGGTCTCACTCCCCACCTGTACTGACAAGTCTCTCAGCCATCAGAAGAAAGCATTCTGTAAGACCTGCTTGATAGACACAGTTCACACCACAAGACACCCTGTGTTTTTTCCTATGTAACTATGGGGAAGACGTGAGAAAATGGGAAAGAAAACCTGCTTTGGTCTTTCAGGCATGTGGGCATGAATTGCAAGGTAAAACAATCACAAAAAGGGCTCCTTCCTGGAAAAGTACCACTTCAATTTTGAGTGGGCAGCCCCCCAGACGGTGTGGATGGGCTTTGGATCCTGATTTATGAGATGTGAGTAATGGTGATGTAGGTATAGTCCATGTGAGCCACTTGGACTCATATGTTGATGATGGGCACTCAGATTAGAGCCTCCAGCCAGGTGGAGGAGAGGGACAGCAGAGTTTATTGGACTGTGTGGGTTCAATGGCCCAGCACATCAGAACCACAGGAATATAGGGCTTTAGTGGACACTGGTGCACAGTGCACCCTGATGCCATCTATATACAGAGCGACAGAATCCATTTGTATTTCTGGAATGATAGGAGATGCCAGGAACTGATTGTAGTGGAAGCTGAAATACTTCTGACTGGACGTGAGTGCCAAAAGCACCATATGGTGACTGCCCCAGATGCCCCATGCATTCTTATTGTAGATTATCTTGAGATGGGATATTTCCAGGGGCTACTTGTGGGTGTTTGGTGTAGCAGTGGCAGAGACAGAGGAAGTTGAACAGCTGTTTACCTTGCCTGGTTTATCAGAGGACTCTTCTACTGTGGGGTTGCTGAGGGTTGAGGAATGAAAAGTACCCATCGCTATTAGTGGTGCACTGGTGTCAATACCACACTAATCAAGACTCCTTGATCCCCATCCAGGAGCTGATCTGTCAACTGGAGAACTAAGGAGTCATCACAAGACACACTCACCCTTTAACAGTCCTATTTGGACAGTACAAAGATCTAAAATGGGGAGTGGAGACTGACAATAGATTATTGTGGCCTGAGGGAAGTCACACTGCTATGGAGTGCTGCATGCTGGACATGTTAGAACTTCAACAGGGACTGGAGTTAAAGGCAGCCAAGCGGTACACCACAACTGGTATCATTAATGCGTTTTAATCTATTCCCTTGGCAGTGGAGCGCATGCTGCAGTTTGCTTTCACCTGGATGGGTGTCCAGTACATCTGGAATCGACTTCCCCAGGGGAGGAAACACATTCCTGTTATTTGCCATGGATTGATTCAGTACTAGAAAAGGGTGGAGCTCCAGACCAGTTCTACAATATTGATGACATCATCATACAGGTTAATACAGCAGAAAAGTTTTTGAGAAAGGGGAAAAAGTAATTTAAATTCTTCTCAAAGATGGTTTTGCCATCAAAAGAGGCAAGGTCAAGGGACCTTCACAAGATACACCAGCTGCAAGCTCCGGATGCACATCATGTCATCCTGCTGTGCCCAGGTTCATCCATCTGACAAAGGGAACCCACAGTTTTGGACTAAACAAACTCAGCTTTTTGGAGAAATGACTCATGGCCCAAGGGACTAATGCCTGTGTGTGTATGTGTCGAGAGATGAGAAGAATAGCAGTGACTTGTGCATGATGTAAATGCTATGGACTAAGAAATGGAATACTGTTCTGGTTTCGCTAGGAGAAAATCGTAGGCCTGCCATGGGCTGCAGGCCATTAGCAGTTTGGAGTAGTATGGTGCAGTTGACCCAAGTTGGCTACAGGTGTATCCCAGACCAGAAATGTCATACTCAATATAAAGGGGAAAGTTTGCCAAGGATGTCTGCCACTTGTGCTCTTGTTCAGGCTTCTCCTGACCCAGCTCCTCTTCCAGCTCCTGAGGACTGCCTTCCCGTTTATTGTGGCCACTGTACATTTGCTGGGCTGAGTATAACTTATGTTGACTTTATATTGGTGTTGGTATTAGTTTGGCTGTTTTGTGAAATCTGTTTTCATTTCAACCCATGAGTTTTCTCTCCTCTTCCCGATCCCCCTTCTTGGCTGAGTAGGGGTTACCAGAAGATGGAGCAACTGTTAGAGCTCAGCCCCAGATATGGGCTAAACATAGACAATTCCAAAAATAATCAACTTCTGTGATATCAAGAAGAAACTTGAGATACATCCCGCAGCTGAAGGACATAATACTATTGTTCTACAGTATACATGATGCCTGCACTGGTAATGAGAGGGGGAAATACAAACAGTGTAGGTGAATTAATTACTTGAGTTTAGTTCTATTAGTTTTTGAACATCTCTGTCCTGTACTGTAGGACACGAGTGCTACATTTGACTTGGCACTGTAACTGCAGTGAAGTCTTCCTCAGGGACTTCATCTGACATGCAGGGCTCCTGATAGACAATTCCAACAGTTTCCCATTGTATTTCTCTTATGAATTATGTGAAATGTTTGCTAGAGTCTTAAATCAGCCCCATTCCCTACAAGCTGAATATTGACACTGACAGTCCATACTGGCATATATCTTGTGCAAGAAGACTTCTCTTCTTTGGAAAGAATAGACCATTTACGTTTGGCTTACTGGGGCTTCTCTCTCTACACTGTCAGCAAAAATAACATTTTAAATTCATAGCCCTTTTTCTAAAAAAAGGTTTGTTTCAACTTCAGGAAAACCCAAAGCTTTTTGCTTCTACTTGAGGCAATATCTAACTGGGGGAAGGGACCCCAAAAGACCTAGCAGCCACTTTTATATTTTAGTTGGGATTTTTTTTGCAGAATAACTTTTTTTCAATTTATTCTTTATTTCAGTTCGAAAAATTTCATGTCTTAAAATCTGCACTTTTTGGTAGACTAATTTTGAGGAAAGCTTTCTGGTAGAATAGAGCTGTGTCCTAGTCACTAACCTGTAGAATACTGGTATTATTAACAGAAATTTGTATGCACATCCAGAGTGAGAAATGGAGTATTTACTGTGCAATCACTTCTGTAATTAGAGTTCATAAGTGCTATCAAATAGCTTTAAAGTAATTTATTTGCAAAGTGCCAGCAATATAGCCAGGGTGGAAGACACCTCCGTACTGCCTAGGAACCAAGTTCTTAGCTTCTTGGGCACATTTTATGATGCTTGCTGTGGGCAGTTTTGGTTTATCTAGTTTCAAGATACCTCAGCAAGTCCACAGTTACAGCTCTGCTGTGGCTGTATTAAAGATTTTCTTTCTCTCTGAAGGAAAACCCTACCTACCATCATGGTAACCAGCATAAGAGACCTTATTTCCTGTGCTAACTACCATCTTAGTCAAAGATTAAACTCCTCACATGGGACTGAATTTAAAAACAGTTTGGGCAGGAGCTGAACTCCTTAAAAGATAGGGCTGTGGTATACAAAAATTTTAGGTGATAGTAGACAGCCTTGTGAGCAAAAAGCGTGACCAATGCCAATGTACAGCTTTCTCAATTTGCACACTACAGACTGTACAAATTATATGGGATGCTGGAGGTGAAAGTTTCTGCCTTAAGCAAAAAAGTAAGGGGTGAATACAGGTTCATCATCTGCACGCTTTTTTTCTCTCCTTTCCTGCATCCCCTTTCCCCCCGAAAGCAGCAGGCACCGTGCTGTTTCTTCCTGCCCCTGCAAGTGAGCTGGGATCTCCCACACCATTACCTCATCCTGCTGGAGCAGCTTGAACTGATCCCCTCCCTTTAACAGCGCCTGGCTCCGTGCCTGCTGTCACCCGTTTCCTCTGACCCTTCAGGAGTCTGATTCAAAACACATTTGTTGCAGCAGCAATCATTGGGCTGACCGCAACAGGCCTTATAGAGCTCGGAGTCTGTTTTGTTCAGTCCAGTGAAGATTTTATGTATTTTTTAAATTATTTTGTTACTAGCCTTTTCTATCCTTTTTTATCCTTTTTTTTTTTTTTTTTTTGGTCAAGTACTGGAATGTGTAAGTATAACAAGGAATTCAATAATGCTATGTAAACAGATGCATCTCATCCAGCCACGGTGACCACTGCAGGCCAAACATAACAAACCGGCCAGATTTATTTAGATTTGAATTTATTTAAACCAGAAAAGTGAAGATGTAATTAGAGAAGCAATGTCTTTTTATTCCTTATTCCCTACAGAGTATATGCATAGCTCCAGAACTGGAAAATAAAATGGAGAGATTAATATATTTGAAAAGAGAAAGGTTAAAAATGTTTGTCTGGTAACACTTCCAAATAATTTCAGCTACATAAATTTCCCCTGTATAGAGTTCTTAGAAACATGTTCAAAGAGGCTAACAAACCTGGTTTGATGTGGGTTTCATTTCTAGTCTTACAGATGCGTGGCATTATAAATGGAAATCGTAGGCTTCATTAGCTATACTGGCACAGCCTGGCAGGCTTCCCAGAAATGCCGTGTGGCAGCCTGACAGCTGCCTTCGCTGAGCATCACTTCAGCAGAAACCAGGTCTGACAAATTCCCTTCTGAAACATTACACGCAGTACAGATCGATTTTGATAAACTGCAGAAGGAAGGTTTTCAGTTTTATTAGTAGACTACTGGGCCAATGGTTATGGAAACAATAATTTATGCCAGACATCCTCTGTGATTTTCTTTTTTTTTTTTTAATCCAGTGATTGCATTGCAAGGGTATGACATGCCTCACATTCTTTCCTAGCCACAGTGATCTGTGACCCAGAACATAAGCATCCCTTCTAGACAGCTGAGATGTCTGTATACTCTTCCTGTTCCTCCCTTAGGTATTTAGTAGGTTATACTGGACATTCGGACATAAGAAGCATTGTGTGTTGTTCAGTCATCACCGTTAACATTTGTCTGTATTGATGTTTTGGCTGATCGCTGTGAATACACTTCTAAATATCTGGTGTATCAGTGGAGGGAGATTTCTCTTGCTCTCTCTCCACTTTTTGAATACAGAGGAAATGCCCACAAACACGTCACAGCCACAGGTCTACAAGCTTCCATTAGCTAGCTGTCCTGTCCCTCTCAGTCTTGCCGGTCTAGGACACTGGGCCTTACACTGAAGGGTTACATTAAAAGGAAACTTCAAGGAATTTATACTGCTGTGGCATTGTGGCCTCAAAAAACCCTGTGATAGGCACTGCACACTGTCATCCTCCTGCTTACAGCCTGGTGCAGGAACATTGGTTAGCTGGCAGGTTAGTCTCTGCCCTGCTGCAGATGGGAGGGCTGGGAGAAGAGTTACAAGTAACTGCAGAAGGGTTGAGATGCCTATAAAGTGTTTTGTGTGGTTTTGTTGTGTGCATTTGTTGCTGGTGTGTATTACAGAAATGCAACAGTGAAAATCTTTTCTTCTCACTCTGAGGACAAGAGCACATGGTCCAGTCACAGTTTGTAATTTTACCTTTTGGTTGCCAAGTACAATGCAGAGTCTTAAGGCAGTGGTTTTGGCATGTTTCTGTGATGTTGTTCTGCAGCATTGATAATTATAACACTTTTAACAGTTCTAAAGCATTTTAAGAAGAGAGAATGTTGCAGTGGTTTCATTTGCGTGCTCCTCTTACCACATGTAGCTGTTTCACTGGATGTGTTTACTGGTTACTAGGCCAACGGTTTCAGATCTCGCATGATTACCTGTATCATACCACTCATCAGAGATGTGGGCAACTTTGGAAACTTCTACACTGAGGAAATGCTGCTAGTTGCTAGGAGGCAGGAGTTTTAAAAAGCTGTCTCAATGAAAATGCTGATATCATATGCTTATGTCAACAGCTCTAAAAATGTCATTGTCAGTTTGCTTAAAATATATTTTACTATAAATATGAGACTCAAGAAAATAGCTGCTTCTCAAAGCATTATCATAGTTCTGTTGGTGTTAGTTTATTCAAAATGAGCACATCTTTTCAGAAAAGCCTATCACTTGTTCTTTCAAGCCAGCTATATAGTGGAGCCATAACTGGTATACGAAGCATCCCACACCTGTGTTTCAAGAAACAATGTTAAGAATCTGGAGGTGGCCACCGGACTTCAACTCTGTTATTAATCTCCTCTGTTAATCAAATAAAATGTTAATTGAGATTTACAGGAATCCTATGCAGCCTATATGCATGGAGCGGAGAAAGAAGGAACTGTCACAATATCCAAATTTCAGAAGGTCAAAGAAATCCAGTTGGGAAATTTTGCAGACGTGGCTGCTTTGGTGTCACAAGACAGAGTGAGCAACTGTTTAGCCTGCCCCATGGCAGCGCAGCATGTGTTAGCAAGATTCTCAGAGTGAAGGATGAGCAGTTGCTTTCACGGGGCTCCTCCACTCTCTACAGTCATTCAGCTTTCCTGTCAGAAGAAAGATGTGTGTGGCCACAGATCTCAGCACTTCTCGGCCATTGCCCCTGTCTCTGAAATAAGCAGCATGCCTTAAGTATTATGTAAGGTCTATCCCAAAAGTATAGTTATTATTGTGCTGACTTTACATTTATAAAGAGAGGACCGCTAAAAGTAACTGTTTCCAGATTCCTTGTTTTCATTTTGGTCCTTCTGGCAGCTGTCAATAATGAGAACAAGGTTAGGGCAGACACAGTTTTACAGAATTATAGAACTGACTCCTGGCAGTTGTTTAAAAATGAGCACTAGGGAAATTCTGGCATTTCCCATTCTTCACAAGAAGCAGCCAATAAAATCACAACCGAGTTTATGAATTTTTTTGTTGTCAGAGCAGAGGCGTGTTGATCATGTTCTCCAGTTTACCACATTGGTGGAGGAGGTAGGTGGAGGATTTCCCCTGAGCAGGCAATGTTCTACTGCCACCAGTATAGCAGAGACATCTCTGCTGCTTTCTCCATCCGACTCCACCTTTCCTACATGTGAATGGCAAGAATATGTTGGAGTCAAGGAAAGGAGAGGGGAAAAGGGGCTCAGTTATGTCTCCCAGTGTTATATAAGGCAATATTGCTCCTCTGTACCTTTAACTGCTCCAGGTGGACATAAAAGAAATGCTACAGGCTGCCTACAGCTCCCACTCATTGTAATGTCTAGCATTGCGGTGATATATGTTGTTGAAGTAGTAATACACGGAGCCCAAACTCGTTCATCAGCTTTACTGATTTCAGTAATTTAAAAGCTGCCTTTTTTTTTTTTTTTTTTTTCCCAACTTCAACTTGCATCTGTATTTTTAAGGAGTCCTACTATAGTGCATCTTCTTAGCTGATAGCGTTATTCTTTCTAGCCAACTTCATCATCTTGAACTCTCTTCTTTGGAGCCTTCACTGTCTTTGTCCCATGACTGTTTTCTCTAGCCACACATTCCTGGTTTTATGTCCTGTGATTCAGCCAACTTTCTCATTCTCCCTCAGATACCTGTGCAGGCAACTTGCCTCACTGCTGGTTGCAGTATGCACTGCTCTCCTCCAGTACATCAGTGGCTGCTCTTTCCTTCAGAAATTCTAGAAGCAGACTATGGATGTCTAGTTCTAGTCGCTTGCTTCCATGGCTGACAAATAAAGCAGTGGCCCCAGACTCTGAAGGTAAAGATCCACAGGTGAATGACAGAACTGTTTTGAAAAATGTGGCAAGGACCAATATTCTTACTTGGAAATTTTGTTTCTAATTCCATTGTTTTCTGCAGCTGATGTGTCCCATATTCTAGAGAAGTGTGTTGAAACGCAGATTTCTCACTCTTTTGCCTTCTATTTTCAGTTTAAAATTCTGCTGCTGCCAAAAGGCAAGAGGTAGGTGTTACTATGACAAGCTGAATGAGGCAGCTTTGGAGGAAAAAGTATTCCTCAAATCCACCTTATTTAGGTTTTTAGGAGGAAAAACAAAAATATGTTTAACCCAAGAAACTATTAGAAAAGATGTTCAAGTTGGGGGAAATTTTAAGGTTACATCTTCACTTTAAATCTGCAAACTGAGGCATAGCTAAGTGCTTGCGTGTGGGGGGGTGGTAACCCACATAATAGTGTGCAATGTAAATGCACAACCAACATTTGTTGTAAAACCAAACTACTTTTCATGGACAACAATGTCTTTGAGTCACTTCTTCCTTTCCAATTAAGCAAAAGCAATTTCTTAGTGTTACAGCACATTAGAAAAGTTTCATCAATTATTTCCTTCCTCCTTCCTGTTCCACCAGTGGTGCAGGCTTTAAAATAACTTCTCAAAAACCTCACTTCATGCTGAAATCATGAAATGTTTAGGCCCATAAAATTGTGAAGTGCCACTTGCAACAGCTGGACAGATTGCCAGCACCCCGCTGCGCAGGGACAAGCCTCTTTGGCTGCCTCGTGTCCCCTTCACTGTGACCTGCCCGGGCACAAGCCACTCAAATTGATTTTGGTCTCCAGCTTGTCCTTTTCTGCTGCTAACGGCTGGACTTGGCCTCCCCGTCCCTGGTGAAGACTGAACACCCTGTAGTGGTGCAGGGCCTGATGCAGAGCAAGGGGGTTGGGGATTTCATTGCCGCCCACGAGGAGCCCTCGGTCAGGAGGCCAGGCTTATGTCAAAGGGAGCCATGGCAAGTAGCAAGCCCTTCTCCCGATCCCTCACTCCCAGGAAGGTGCAGATGGTAGACCTGCTGGCCAGCATCAGCCCCGTGGCCACCTCAGGAGGCAGCGGGACCACTGGCTTCAACCTCCAGGCCTAAGTCCGCTTAGGGGTTTACGAAGCAATTAGCAAAGCCAAATTAAGCCATGGCTCCGGCGCCGCGCAGCGGGGGAGGGCTGGCAGGGAGCCTCTGGCCCTGAGGTAGATGGAGGAGGGCGGGCACCTGGGAACGAAAGAGCGGCGGAACGGGCGGGCGGCGCTCGGGGAAGCCGCGCGGGGAGCAGCCCGCGATTGCTCGCTCCCTCGACCGGAGACGGTGATGCCGGTGCCGGATCAGCGCTGCCCCCGCCGTTCCTCTCCCTCCGTGCGGCGGGCGAGCGCGGCGGCGGCGGGGGGCTGAGGGCCCGGGCCGCGGTGTCGCCATGGTGCCCTGGGGAGCGGTGCTGTGGCGGCGGCTGCTGAGGAAGCGCTGGGTCCTCGGCGTCGTCTTCGGGCTCTCCCTCGTCTACTTCCTCACCAGCACCTTCAAACAGGTCAGTGCCCGCCCCGCAGCCCCCGGCCTGCTGGCGGGAGGTGCGGTCCTGCTCCCGGCACGCTGCGGGGTGGGTTAAAGCATCGCAGGGTAACTTTAGGTTCTTCAGGTGCTGTCACTGAACTCCTGGGATATGTTGCCGGTCAGATTATATCATAATTATTAAATAAATACAAATCTGATTAAACCCCTCTTGTCTGACCCAGCCTTGAACAGCAATAAGTGTTTTGA
Source organism: Ceryle rudis (assembly GCA_033439905.1). NCBI lineage: Eukaryota > Metazoa > Chordata > Aves > Coraciiformes > Cerylidae > Ceryle > Ceryle rudis. Next base: position 17,238 of record JAAGNO010019125.1, read on the forward strand.
ACCAAAGCTGGAAAAGGAAAAATCTCGAAGGGCCGTGATTGTTCTGTTGTAAATTGTATATTCTGTTCTCTTGTGAACTGCAATTCCACTAGCAAAGAACTCGCAAGAGAGAAATCTGTACCCGTGGTTATTTAATACACGATAATGCTACTTCTGCGGTTGTAGTAGCTGCTGTGTTGGCTGGCCTCTGGTGAATGTGCATACCCCAGTTTTACTAGACCGGGTTGTTCTCATGCTGGGTGTAGCAAGAAGTTACTGCTGGTAGCAGTGTGTTGTTTGTGCCATTGACACCTGAGCTTCCTGCGTTGCGGAGTTTGAAATTACTTGGAGTTTTGAATTGTGGGATAAGCAGGTGGCTTGGAAGGGCAGAGGGAACTGGTATGTTTGGGTGCATTGCTGTGTTTCCTTGCAGGAAGAGAGGACAGTGAGAGATCGGAATCTTCTCCAAGTGCAAGAGCACGAGCAGCCGATCCTGTGGAAGGTGAAGTTCAGTTCGGGAAACAGCAGTCAGCTGAGTAACCAGTGCAGGAATTCTGTGCAGGGGAAGCTCCTCATTACAGATGAACTGGGTATACTTGATACTAAGAACTTATTCTGCATATTGCAGGGCTGAATGCTGCTTTGCCTCTCTGGCTGTTGATGGCACTTCCGAGTAACAAGTGGTCTTCCTAAGCTATTCTTACCGCACAACCTCAGCTGTTGGTGTTTCGCCCTCAGCCTGGATTAATTTTGCTGCATCTGGACTCTGTGCAGCAGGCTGGGGTCCAGCTGGGCTCAGCTCAGGGATGGTACCTTAGGAGTGCACCTGAACTGTACCAGGACCACTGTACAGTCAAAGAACTCCAGTGACTTCTGCACAGAACTGAAATGTTGAGTGCAGTTTAGTGTGGCTCCTTGCAGAGCTGTTCGTATCTCCCTGCAGCCTGTTCCTACTGTCAGGTATGTTAGGGAGAGTAATTGGGGAGACCTTGCATGGAGGCAGCTCAGGACTGGTATAGTTACTGCTCAGTCACAGTTAACAAGCTCATCTGACCCTTGTAAACCCAAGGATATTTCTTGCAGGTTCTCAAATTAACCACTTGTTTTGAGCGTGTGGAGCCTTTCCTGCCCTGCACGTACACGTTCCCAGTGTGCGTGTTCAGACACTGGACCTTTCTTGACGAGAAATCAAGGCTATAGAAAAAAACCCAACCACATCTTCTGTGATTTGCATTGATGTTAAATTTGGTGCTGCCTGAATTACACCTCTAAGGTCCCTAAAATCACAGATATCTTTCACAGTCCAACACTGATGTAATGCAGTTGCTGTAAGGACATACGCTGTGCTTCTGTACTCCTAAGGATTCCACTCAACAATGACCGCTTACCCTGCGTGGATAAATCAGGTCTCTTCATACTGATCTGTAAAGATAGAGTTATCCAGACACAGACCACTTGAAAGGATGTATGTCATAGGGTTTTTTTCCCCAATGCTGTTGTCACCAATCACTTTTCCTCTTCCAATCACAACAAACAATTATGCAAAAAAGAAATCAGAACTTAAGTATTCTGCATTTAAATACTCATACTGTAGCTACAGCCTGTTAGAGTAGTTAGGTAGTAGTTGTGCAGATAACACCAGGCTGTTGTGAAACTTGGCTGTATGTCCCAGTGTTATTTCAAAGAACTGCTAATTAGGATTTAGTCAAACTGAGAGGGATCTTAATCTACTGCATGATAAATAAACCCGTTCTCAAGTAGTGTGATTTTTACTACAGATTTCTGTAGAATGTACAAGGAATATGTCTTGCCAGTTGTTACTTCTGGTTTTGTTTTTTAGGCTACATCTGTGAGAGGAAGGACCTGCTGGTGAATGGCTGTTGTAATGTTAATGTGCCCAGTACAAAGCTGTACAGTTGTGACAGCTGCCTTCCCAACGGCTGCTGCAGCATCTACGAGTACTGTGTTTCCTGCTGCCTGCAGCCCAGCAAGGTACGTGGACTTTGTCCTGCTTTTCGGGTGTTCTCAGCTGCTCGGGTTCCTCTGGGGCTAAAAGTGCTGGTTTGTGAGGAGCTTTTTCCTTAGAGGGGACAGTTCCTGTTCTTGGAAGAATGAGGGAAGCCTGGGAGGATCGTATGGAAAGCTATAAATTAAGCTTTAAAAAAATAAAATCCTTCCCACCTTTGAGAGGAAATAACTGGGAGCCTTGCAAAATGTTTCAGCTTCAAGGATCTGCATTTGCTGAAGGGAAGTGATTGCAGAAAAGCTATTCCAGCCACAGATAGGTTTTGCAATTAGCACTTCCCTGTATTCTGTTAGCTCCTCTAGATCCTCTTCCTACTGCTGGGGTTCTGTGATGTGTTAACCTTTCAGCATTTGCTAGAAAGCCTAAGTGGAGTTGCTTAATATTCAGTTTGATGCTTGAGCTGTAGGTTAAGGTGGGCTTTGATTGCTCCTTGTTGAAGGACTGTGTTTTATGGGGTTTTTTTTGTCTTTTATGCTAACAACTTTAGCAACATCTTCTGGAACGTTTCTTGAACCGGGCAGCTATTGCTTTCCAAAACCTCTTCATGGCAGTGGAAGATCACTTTGAGTTGTGTCTGGCAAAATGTAGGACTTCATCACAGGTGAGACACAAGTACCTGTCCAAGGCTCAAAAATGGAGAAATACTCAAAAGGTGCCTTTGGAAAATGGGGCTTGGTCCTGTGAATGGCTGATTTGCTGTGCCTGCATGCGCATGGGCATCTTCATAAATGCTGAAGCTATGGCTGAGAGCTAATCTGATGGCAGTCCTCTGATTCGTGAGGTGAAACGGTAACATTGGCAGTAAATGAAGGGCAGAAATCATCTTTAGAGTTGTACACTCTCTTTAGAAAAGAGATACTTGACTAAAAAAACACTGAGGTTGACGACTGGTGAAGATCTCGGATGAGTCCTGGGGAAAACCCTGTAAGGATGAGAACAGTGGGAGTTGTTCCCAGTAGCTTCTGAATGCTGTTTACTTTATGGTACATTTTGAGACTTGGCATATGCTGACAATCATCGTACGTTGTAATTCTTTTGCTTTTTAAGAACAGAGGTGAACTTCTGTTACCTGTGTGATTCTATTAGGAGTTCTGGTGTAAGCAAGCATCAACCCTCTTAGAAAGTGCTGCTGGAGATGTCACACAGCTGGAGTGTTTAATATGGCACTAGGGATGGATTGCAAACCAAGGACATAGTTCTAAATGTCTCCAAAGTTGGGTTGTTTTACTCCTAGTATCTGAACTCCAGCTTTATCCAGAAAAATGCACACATCTTAAGTAGTAGTATGCCCCGCTTGCTCAGGACACTGGACCATACTGCCTAAGCACATATAATTGATAGATTTTTTTTTTAAATATTGAATCTGTTCCCACCTAATTGGGTAGTCTCCTGAAAAGGAGGTTCTAGGTATGGTTCAGCATTAAAGTGTTGTCTAAAAGACAGCAACTGTCTTTTAGATGTTGGGAGCGCAGTGTTGTTTGACTCCAGATGGTGTTTCAAGGTGTAGAGGTTTTGGGAACCTTTTTTTGCATACGTATAAATGGTCTGGATTTGGGCCCTCGGTGAAGGGATGTATTGTTTCAGTGTGTGTAGTGTTAACACTTCTCCTCTTCCTGACAGAGCGTGCAGCATGAAAACACCTACAGAGATCCAATTGCAAAATACTGCTACGGTGAATATCCCCCAGAGCTTCTGCCTGTTTGAAAGCTGCGTGACCTGATCCAACCAGCAAAGGGAAGGAAGTGGAGACTGGGATCTGAAAGAGCAAGACGACAGCTGTGACTTTACACAGGCCTCAGTGTAAACGGCTTCTGTTGTTTCTGGGGGTGAATCCAGAGGTGTACAGTGTAAGCGAGGGATTTCAGTTCTCCAGGATTGAACTTTGCTTTCTTCAGTTTGTTATGCACCTGCTTTAAAGTACTGGCGTGCTAGTACTGGACTATTCTTTTGAGTATTTCCCCTAAATTTTAGGATGCATGGAGTCGATCTGGGCTATAAAACATTATAGGGAAAATATCTAATGTAGCTTTGCAGCTGTACACGGAGATTCAGTTGTATCTCTGTGGTCCAGAGACCTTCCAGAGTGACAGTAGTAATTGGAGGATTTTTTGCCTTTAGAGAGTAAAGCATGCCCGCTGTGCTTCTCTCTCTGGAGCACTTCTGACATGCACACTGTACACTACATATGTAATTATGAATTATTTATTCATTTTATATGGATTACTAGCTGAAAGTATTGATGCTTTGCATAGCTAGTTCTTGATGCCTTTCAGTCCCTGTTTTGTTATGTCACGTAGAAAGGGTATTTTAGATCCTGACTAAAATTGGTTGGTTTTTCTCCTCCTTAGTCTAAAGGAAGTGTATTGGGATTTGTCACTATAGTGCTTTTGTTCCTCTTTGTGAGTTTAAAGCATTCAGAACTCCAATGGAGTTGTTATTTTGTGAAAGTCCCATAGCATGAGAGAAGAGCAGGGATCTGCCTAGGATGGGATGTTTATTGTCTGTAAACACTTTCCTTGTTACTCTGCAGCAGTTTCCTCGAAGAGGAGTCTTAGCCTGGTAGACAGCTCTCTGCTTGTTCACTTTGACGGGGAGCACTGAAGATTTGTTTGCCTGAACTCGTTTGGGCCTCTGTAATTCAAATGTATTTCACTCCTGGTTGTGCAGGAGGCAAAAGGGTGGGAGTTGTTCTAGGATTTCAGTTTAATGATGTCCTTGTGCATGAAGTAAGGAGAATGTCAGAACATGGTGCAAGCCCTCCTCCGAGAACAGCTGTGTTGCAGGAGTTCAGTTAAGCAGTCATCGTGGTTTTGATTTGCTGTTTGACAGACCTGCTACTCTGAATTTCGGTCTCATCAGAACAGCACTAGAATGGGGTTGGTTCTCCCGCAGTTTCTCCTAGCTCTCTGCAGTTGCAGTTTCAACTGTTTCCCCTCGTAAGGCCACACAACACAGAAAAGATGGGTAGAGAACCTGTAAAATACTGGCTAAATACATGCTCCCTCTGCATGTCAGCGTGGAAAATTCAAGTGCTAGATAAAACTGGGCTGTGCTTTCTATATGCACAGCTTCATTGCTCTTGTTTGTGCCCCATCCCTCTCCTCTGTGATTTTGATTGTGTGTATACTTGTTTAAACTGATACTTCCTATTCCTTGACTGAAATAAAACAATCTACAGAGGCTTTATAAAAAGTAAAACACAGTGGTGGAGTATCCTGGTGCAAGAGATAGGTAGAATGCTATTGCCTGATACATGATATAAACAAGAAGCAGTGCTACCAGCCACCTGATAACATCCACTTGCATTGTTTTCATCGCTCTTTCCCAGAAGTCATCGAGTGAGATAATGGTTCCATCAGCAGATTCTCTTGAAGAATCTTGGTTTTCCAAAAGCTTAAAAGCTTTAGCATCAGCAGTGTAAAAATCACCATTAGCAGCTGAAAATCTCTCTCCCCTGTGCTGCCATCCTATGGCAAGTTGCTGCAGCAGACACGATCCGGTGTGAAGATGCAGTGTGAAATGTTGTCTTCAGAGGGTAGCAGAGGTTACTTCTCTGTTCAGTGTTAAACACATTCTTCACCCCTGTTCTGGCACTGGATAACTGGTTTTCTCAGGGAAGGCCATCAGGTTGCTCTATGATATCATTCCTGCTGAGACGTATTCCAGCACTTTGGTTTTGCACCACAACTGATGAGATCAAGATACGTGTGGTTTGCCCTTTGCTTTCTTTTCCAGCTTGGTATTAATTCCTTAGCAGGTGGTACCACTGCTTGAAGCAGGAATTGTAAGAAATCATAAGAACCCAACCTAATTTGGACAACATCAGTGGGAATTCCTGGCCCCTTTCTATCCTAGAAAACCAGGACATGATCAGAAGTGTGGTGTGACCATTGTCTAGTCAAAGGGACAGAAACCATCCTCCCTCCCTGGTTGTTGAGCTGTTCACCTAGTGTCTATACTATATATTAAATCATTAAAAAATTATCTGTGTTCCAAAATACTGCCTGTTCTCCTGTCTTTCCTTGAACTACAAAGCAGCTGTACCAAAATGTAAGTGGGAAGAATGCGGTGGAGCAGAGAGGGACGCGAACTTGAACCCGTGTGAGCTGCAGTAAGTCGAGGCAAACGTGAAGTTTACTTAATGTCAATGTAAGAAAAGCGCATGCTTCTGTCAGTGGTGCACAGACAGATCTGGCCCTTTGCAGCAGTGCACCGAACAGGGAAAGGAATGCAAATGATCACTGCGTGTTGTGAAGATCTGGTGAGAGATGTCAAATCTGTGCTTCCTGTGTTTGTGTGGTTTAACTGATGTCCTTCTCTCTCGCAAAAAAAACTGGTGATTCTGTGGTTGGTGGTGGCTGTCTGACATCTTCATGTCAGCTAAGAGACCTGGGTTGTTGACTCGTGTTTGGCAGCAGATTTAATGAGAGCACTTGATGGAACAACTGGCTCTGCTTATCTGCACGGAGGTCACTGCTGGGGATAACTGAAGAGGTTGTGCACTCCTCAGTTTCTGTGGTGTAGAAGAATATTAATGCTGGTGAAAAATGGCAGCAGCTGACATGCAATGAGGAACAGGTATAGTGTTTAGCTGTACCAGTTTGGAAACGGCCATCTGTGGCAGAAGGGCAAAGCAGTAACTGCCATCTTCACTGAACTTAAACTTGACCCACAGCCCTGGAAAGAACCTGCTGTACTGCTCCATTGGGATGGAGGAGGGGATAAAAACTGCTATGGGGATGGGCTGGAGTTCAGAAGAGGGTAAAGCAGACTCCTGGCCTGCAACACCAAACAGTCAATGAGCCGGGATCATGGGTTCTGCCTTCTCAGAATCTCACTCACTGTGGTGGCAGCTCTACACTCTTATCTCCTGTATGCGGTGAGGCTTTAAGCGCTCAGAGAACTTTCTAACAAACTATAATTAGGAGTCAATTTCTGAATATAAGGTGCAAAGCCCAGCAAATCCTCAAGATGACTCTTTGTTCTGATAAGCTTTTTAAAAGCAAAAGCTTTTTTTTTTTATTTTCCTTGTCATTTAGCTGGACAGGCTTGAGCTTTAGGACTTGTTCCGTCTTGTGCTAGTCCCTTAAACAGCAAACACACTAGATGCTTTTACCTAGCACCACCATGTGATGTTTGTTCTTCAGTTAGCCTAGTCGAGGAGAGCTGGGGGAGGAGGGGAGAAGGAATTTTCAAACTCAGCAAGTTCAACAAAAGATGGAGTTCAGCAAATTATTGGTGCTTTAATAAGAGCCCTCTGCATTTCTTTACAACCTGAGGCAAGCAACTAACTATATGCAGAGGGGGGAAAAAATGCCAACTTCAAAACCTGCAGGGAATGATGGGAAAGTACTTAGTTCTTCATTTTTGATCCGTGTCTAATTAAACAGACAGTTCTATCTAATCTTTTTGGTCAAATAAGGTCTGACTTGTAGCAACATGCATATTGTCTCCATGATGTTTTCCATTTTTGAGGCAGTCGTACGGCCACAGGTTGGTTTGTTGGTTTTTTTTTTTCTTAGAAATTCTGGTTCTTAAATGAGAAGTATAGATCTTAAGCAAGACTTCCTGGGAATTGGAGCATGTTTGTTGCTGTGGTTTGCTGTTTTGCCCATGGTAAAATAACACAAAGTTGCAGACTAGAGAAAATTAAGAAATTAATTCTGGCTGAAAAACTTGCCTCGTCGAAGCTTTTCTAGTATGTATTTCAATTAAGGGGATAGAAGACCACAAGCTATAGTTGCAAATGGAATGGGAGGCATGTGTTAGGTTTTCCATAGATGAGATTACAGTTAATTTTGTTTCTACTGTTAATGGTTGAAATGAGGACTCGCACCTGATTTCTTGCCAATTAAAGGAAACTTCCAGTAAAATCCAGCTCTCATTTATCCTGTATGTTTTCTGTCTCTCTGCATGCACCTACAGACTAAGGCACACTAAGAGGAGTTAAGGTTAATGGGAATCGTATGTCAATTGTTTGCATTCTGTTCCTGTCCTGCAGAAAATCTGTTTAGATTTTGAACTCCTCGGAGCAAAAAGAACTCTACGTTTGTAGCTCCTATGACATCTGACCGTAGCCTCACCTGGAGTCTTTAATGTTCCTGTTGATAGAAATACCTGTCCTGAATAGGAAATATCACCATTTGAAGAAGTAGGATAAATTTGGGTATAGGTCAGAGGTTTGTTTAAACAGACAAAGTAGCATCCTAAGCTACTGACATTACCACGTGCATAAAAATGAATCCATCAGCTGTGTAAGAGGCCTCTGGGTATGCTGTATCTACATCTTCGAACTAAAAAACGTGGATTGTTTGCAAAACAGTTACAGACCTGCTTAGTAATTTAAGTTGTGCTATCTGAGGATATAAATGTGTTCCTCCATGGATGAACAGGGCCTTAATTTATCTAAACCGCAGATGCCTTAAAAACACACATGAAATCAAATCCCCCCCCAATCCGCCCTAACAGCAAATATGTACAAAACTATAAGTAAGCAAGCTTAATATAGCTCTTCTGATGTCTTTCTGTCTGCTCGCCTTGTGTCAGCCTACAAACTTACTCCGGAGTGAGTCTCCGGCGGTGTAACAGCGAGGAGCAGCCAGCAGAGGCTCCCCCAGCCCTGGGACACAGCTGCTCTCCCGCCCGCCGAGCCGGGCTGGCACACGGGCCCTCGGAGCTCAATGTCACTTGGCGAAAGGCAGGCAAATCTCTAAGCACAGGACACAAGTCGTGACATTGCTCCGGGGAAAGCGTGTGGGCTCTCTTGGCTGGAATTACTGCTGCCCCTTTGGCTTGGCCACCCAAACCTGCAAAGTAAACTTAACCTTTGAGGGCTGCCTGGGGTTTTAAGCCGGTCATGGGTACAAATGGGGGAAAACAGACGCGGTACTGAGGCAACCTAGTTGACAACTGTTGTTTTGTAATAATAATAGCTAGAAAAACCCCTGACTCTCACAGCAGGGGGAGAAATGGGAGAGCTTTACTCAGGTGCCGCTGTGTGCTGGCCTGTCACGGCGGCTCTCCCCCCGCCACATGGCAGCCGGGCTCTGACAGCCCGGTGAAAAAGGCTCCTCCTCCCTCCCCGCTGGGTTCCGGAGGTGTGAAGGGGCGGCCCTGCAGTCGAGGTCGGGGCTTCTCCAGGGCTGAATCTCCCTGAGGAGCGCCAGGGCCCTGCCCTGCGCCGCCTCCCGGCTCGGTCCCGCTTCCCGCCTTTTCCCCCCTTCGCGCTACCCCCGTCATTAGCAGCTGCCCGGCCCGGGGTGAACCTTGAGCTGAGTTGGCCGCTGTGGTAGCGAACTGGGTCCCGGGACGAGGCTCTCGGAGAGGACGGGGCGTCGTGGCTCTCAGGCCGCTCTTCTGCCGTTCGTTGAGCTCCATCAACCGCGTCCGGACCGCGGCCTTCGGCTGGAGCGGCCTGACCCGCGCTGCACGGCGGTGCCGCCCGGTGGCTCCTCGGAGGTGGCTCTGACGGGGAAAATGGAGGTGAGGCAGCGTCTCGGCGGTTGATGTCTCCCGGCGAGGCGCTTCGGTGCCGCTCAAACGCGCGTCAAGGCCGAGGTGTTGGGTTTTTTTTCAGCAACAGTTTTGTTTATATTCGCTTAGAAGCTTCTGCTGACCTACTGCAGCTGAAGGAGCCTGCTGTGGGTTGGGTTGTTTTGCGTTTGGTTTTTTTTCTTTAGTTAAACATGCACAAGGACCTATTTTAAGGTACTTTAAGTCCTACTCTCCCTGCTGCCCTGCGGGTCCCTGGCACTCGAGGCGGTGGCCGCTTGCCCTGTGGGGACCGGGGAGCAGGCTGGGCCCCTCAGAGCCCTGGTTTCCTCCCCCCTTTTCCCAGCCCCCCAGCAAAGCATTTTGTTCTGCTTTTTAACCTCCCAGCACCCCTAAACCTGCTGTCATTTTTCAGTGCTGCTGTTCTAAGCAGGGAGAGGTCGTGTAGCTCTCCTCTGCTTTTGAGAAGAGAGGGCAGCTCTCTACTCTTTGCCGCCTTTTTCTCGGTTGACCTTTTGCATTTATGCAAACTTTCGTACTATCGTGGTTGCGGCATGTCTTGAAAAGTGCGCTCATCCAAAGTTTCTGGAGAGAAAAATAGTGTTTCTCAGCATCTGTGCTGTCAGCTGGGCTAGAAAGGAGAGGATGACTTTTCCCATTTACGGTGGATTTGTCCCTAAGAACTCAGATCTTGGATCTGGATCCCACTAGGATACATCCCAAATATATGGGCTTTGCATTGTTAAGCATCCATCTACTTTTTCAGCAACAAGAGTTCTGAATCTATTTATTTGGAAGTTACTGAAAGCCTGTAGGCTGCAGAAGAAAGCATTTGTCCTAATTAGGATATCCTAGCTTGCTGCCGACAGCAGATGAGGCTCGCTTGCGGGAGAAATATGACTTAGGAAAAAGAAAGGTGTACATGCTAGCTGATCTCAATCTTTCATTGTTACAAGTTTGCATTTCAAATCTGTTGTAATGCCAGAATAGCACCAGCATCAGTTAAATGCTTGATTTTGTTGGTTTCTTTTTTTAGTATGTATTTCAAATTTTGTCACTATCACAAATGAGCCCAGATGAGTTGCACTCGTGAACCTTCATCTCATCCAGCCCTATGCTGAAAAGTAATTCTAAAAAAAATACATGACAATTTTCTCCTCCTTTGTTTAGAGACATCTGGGAAGACTAGTTCTCAGTGTTCAACATGCTTTTTTTCTGTCCTGCGAGTCTGTAAATTAAAGCTGGGTGCTATCTGTATTGTGCGTGTTCCTAGTTATGAAACCTTTGCAGTTGGCAGTGAGATGATTTACTGGCGATACGTGAACCCAGACAGCAGTGCCCAGAGTTCTGACTCCTAAGTGTTGAGCAATCACAAGCCGGGTCCACTGCTAACACCATACAACTTTTAAATAAATGAGAACTGTGCTTGTTGATCATCTGAAGACGGACTAATGAAGTTTCAAAGTTCTGAGTTCCACTCTACACCTGCAGAGGTTTCATTTTTCCTTCTTGTGTAAAAACTGAGGTTTCTGTGTGGTCACCTCAGCCCAGCAGCTGCAACTGCAAAAAAACAAACAAACAAAAAAGTAACAAATAATATGAGACCCATGGAAATACTGTGGGAGTTGGTGACTGACAGCCCTGTTATTTCTGCAAGATGAGAGAAATAAAAGTCAGACTTCACCCTATAATGACATAGTTGCTTCTGTATATAAAATAGAAATTCATTCAGAGGGATTTGGGGTTTTTTTTGGTACACAAGTCACACGCAGCTACAGAAGATCTGTTAAGGAGCTGTAATTTCTGTAAAGTCATATTTTTCTGATACCAAGTCCTACAACAACAAAAAAATGTTGTGTGGGTGGAATTCCTTTGGAATTTATTGAGTGCTGCAAGTTGGGTAAAGACTGAGAGGTTTGGACCTCAACAGGATTCTCCCTGGCTTCCTGCCAGCTGGCTTTCAGGTAGGTTCCATATAGAGAGCTGAGATACTCTGTCCTCCAAACCAGAGCTTGCAGCTGAAATGCTGCAAAGGACTAGACGATTAAATTAAGCTATCTGTTTGTGAGCAGCGGTGAAACATTTTGGGTTGTTACACAATATGCACTTGTCACAATCCTGCCAGATCAAGGTGAGAAGGTGACTAGCTGGCAGTCACTTAATCAAACGGAGATGTTGATTCCTCAGGTAACCCAGGCAGGGTGAGCCTTGCATGCTCCGTTGCTTTTAAAAGCCAGATAATGAATATGCTTTCCAGAATCCGTGTTTCTCCTAGTGGGAGCAGCAGCTGCATGTGATCTGTGTCGCTGTCAAAGGCAAGTGAGATGTAGTTAATTCAGGTCTACACAACAAAGACGTATTGATCAGGGCTCTTCTTGCTATGGTTGGGTATCGGCAGTTACGATGACTGGGAGAGTGCAGCAAGCCAGGGTGGCTTTGTCTTGATCCAAAAAGTGCGGGGGTTTACCGCTTAGATTTGCTGCTGAGCACCAGCAGTTTCAGAGCAGTTCTGCTGCCGTCTTCAGAGGGTTGTTCAGATGCTGAACTCAAGTGAAAAGGGCACATCTTGTTCGTGGCATTATAAATACACTTCAGTTGTAGCTATAAGGTTAAAATCATGGATTCAGCACAGGCAACTTGCAGTGGATCGGTTCCACATGATTTCAAAAAACCAACACCTTCTGTTTGTGGTCTCTGGATAAAGTTATACCGAGCTGCTTACGGAGGTACTGAATGCTGCAAGAATTATATGGAGTGGATGTATACGTTCCGTTGCCTCTGCTCATTCTCTGCTAGTAGTACTAGATGGGGATGATTATGTGCTATCTATTTAGTAGAGTGTTGCAGCGTATTTTTCTTTTTTTTTTAGTGCAAAGCTAAAACAACCTCATATGCTGGCTTTGCAATAGAAAATGTAGTTGTTATTTTTATTTCTGCAGGGGTACCCAACTGGTTTTCTGTCTTCCCACTTTTCCCTCCTGTCACCTTCCCTTAATAGCTGCGTCTGCTTTTCTTTTGTTCGTGTGTTGTGCAGAAGAAAAATGGGCACTAACAGGTTTGCTAATTACTATAAAATTCTTCCCAGCCTTGTTCTGTTCAGATCATTCTATTAGCTAAAGTAATGGAGTGCAATGGCATGATGGCTCTCCCACTTTTCATTATACAAGGTCTTTCTGGTGCAATATATTATGGAGATTGTCTTCTGGGGCTGTCACCAATAGCTTTTTATTTTCTCCACCTGCTGTTTTCTTTTATCTCAACATTCCTTTTTTGTTATTATGTTAATCCTCCTTATCTCTTCTAAATGACTTTTAAGGGCCCAGGACTTTTAGCCCCCTGCCTCCTGTTTTTGCCAGGAGCAAAGCTGAGCATTGGCGTGCTCAGTGTCTTGCCAGACAGTCCTCTGACCAGCGTCAGTGCATTCACGGCAGTGCAACGCTTCCTGTCAGGTTTCAGTTTTACTGCTTTACCTAAAGGCAAGGTCTTTACCCACACTGCATCATTTTGCTCCTGCCACCTATTTTTCCTTGCCTATCAGTATTGTCAATGTCATCTTCTTCAGCAGTATTTACGGCAGCAGACTTTTGTCTCATCGCTCTGATTATATTAGCTCCAGTGATTGTACTTTCACCTCATTACTGAAATAAAGTTAACATTAATGAGAGTCATGCAGCTAAACCTCTGCTCACCTCTCTGGAAATTTATTCTAATGATGAAAAGGAGATGCATGTGGCTCTATTTAAAGGCAAGCAATTTTTTTCCCCCACCCCCACCTAGCTCCCTACCAAATTCGGTGTTAAATAAAGTCTTTTGTTATTAGCTGATGGTGCAAAAGAGTCCAAATACATTATACAGCATTAACAAGGACAAATGATATTGGTTAAACACTGATCTATCCTTTATGACCCAAATTTCTGTGTTGCTGCTGCTTCTGGAAAGGGTTTCTCATATCTGACTCTTACAATAAATTAGCCTTAAAGCACTTGGAGGTCCTAGGGGGTATGTGAGGAAAGTTCAAGATATTATCAAGTGTAACAGTAATAGCGCCTATAAATAAGAGGAAGCGTTGAGGGAGAGGTGGAAATTGTTTATGGAAGACACAGCAAGGCTTTGAGCTGAAAGAAGAAATATAATTTAGATAAGCAAAGTTAATGAGATAAAACAAGTGCGCGTGATACATGTGCCAGGCAAAGAGACTCGTGAGATCTTTTACGGATCAGAATTTAGATTTATGGTAAGAGCATTTAGTTTGCTGCTGGTCATTCTTAGGGAAGCCGTATCAGCGGAGGTGGTTAACACAGCTTAACTAGAAGGACAGTAATATTGACTAAAGTAATACCTCCTGAATCAATTTGGTTTCCTTACATGTTACCTTTTCATTGTGTGAAACTAGGCTAAACCTGGTGTAATTTAAAAGTTCCAAAATGATTCTTGCTAAAAATTGTGTGTATTTTAAAGAGCTTTTATAAAAAAACCCCCATCCACTCCACAGAGTCTTGTGAGCGGACAAACCTCCTTTGTGTTCAGAACAATAAAGATATGTCTTACTAAAAAAATACCACTGGCTTGTACAGTAAGTGGGATGTTTTAGACCCTAAGTGTTCTAAAATGCTTGCTTTAGGCTTTCAAAGAAAAAAAGTAATCCCAGAATTACCAAAGCATGGTTGACTCAGAAGAAGGAGTGAAATAGGGAGCACTGAAATGGGCTGCCCAGAGAGGTTGGGGAGTCTCCTCCTTCTCTGGAGGCTTTCCAGCCCACCCTGGATCTGTTCCTGTGTGGGCTGCCCTGGGTGACCCTGCTCTGGCAGGGGGGTTGGACTCGATCTCCAGAGGTCCCTTCCAACCCCTACCACTCTATGATTCTTTTACTGCAATGATAATCGTGCTTTGACCTCTTTTGGATTCTGGGGTGTAGAAGTATTTTCTCCCTTGTGCAGGTTTGTGACTTTGACCACAGAGTTCACAAGGAAGAATATGGAGGCTTGTCACCAGAAGAGAGGCGTTCTAGTAGCAAGACTGCTGAAGTTAGCCTTTTCAAATGTCAAAATCCTAACCAAAACAGATCAAGTCGGATAGAGGTAACCCTTTACAAAGGTTGGTGAAATAACAGCATCGCCCTTTGGCAGAGGGCAAAATTGAAACACTGTGTTCAGGAGACATCAGTCCTGTCAGATGATGCAGCAGGAGAGGGCAGGGGCACAGCATCTAAAACTGGCCCCTGGATCACTGTCCTGCTCTGCCTTCTGGAGATTTCTGTCCTCTCTTTCTGAGATTACTTCTGAGTGCCTGAAGATAGCACTGACTCATGTCCGTAGTCACAAACCGAGTGTGTCAGGTTGAAATGTGCCTTATGAAAGAATTCATATTAAATTTAATGTGAGAGATTTCTACAAGACTCTATCCTAAGTGGTTTTTCTTATAGATGTGGACAAAATGAAATACTCTCTGTATAAGCAATGTGAATTAAATACTTTTTTCAGCTCATGTTTCATGGTTATCCCTACTGCTCCTGCAAGCACTCTGTTTCGAATATAGTGTCTATCAGCTGCAGGTATTTACCTCATGGTTTTGTTCTTTTTCCTGTGTGTGCACATCCCCTCTTCTCCCACCTGCTTCCCAGCTTGGCTGTTCCTCATCTTGGTGCCCAGGAAATGCCAGTGTCTAGTTGAATGAGCTCTGCTATAAATCAAAGTGTCATCACTTAGCTGGTAGAAGTGATTTAATTAATGTGTCATGCCATCCTCAGAGCCTCTCCCCACCTGACTGCTAATCAACCTTCAGCAGCAGCAGGAAAACGTAGCCCTCCTTTGAGCTGTGCAGGAGAGACTGAAGGCAAGACAGTTAATTGCAGCTGCAGAGATCAGCCTTGTCACTTGTCTCTAATCTGTTGTCTTGCTTCTTGAAATACTGCTGTCCTGCTCTCTTGCAAGTCGTGCTTAACTCCATTCATACAGAAATTATCTAGTATCATATCAACAATCACATTCTGGCAGAAAACGTGCTTTGCAGATGACACATCTAAAAGCACCCCGTTGTCCATATGAGTACTGTAGCAACTTCCACGGCTTGACTACTCCTTTAGCTGGAATGAGCAGTTTATACATAAACATTTCTGTGCACTGTGGATCCACTTCATCGCTGGTGCCGTCCAGTTAACGCTGCTGCTCACGGAGCCAAAAATGGTCTTGCCAGTATGGAATTACAGGGCAGATGTTGTTAGCAAGTGGAACCCTTTGTCAGCTGCTGAATAAATAGTTGAGAATTTATCTCAGTTATATATGTATCAAAATTGTAATTTCTGTGCAACCCAGAGCACGTGTCCATTTCTACTTGGTGGCTTCCACCACATAGGGCAGGATCTGTGGTAATGGGAATCTCGGCCTCCTGTCTTGACTATGAGCATAAGAAGAATTTAGGGGTTGTTACATTTATGACTATTCATGGTTATATAGGCAAGCAATATAAATACGGAAAATAGCACTTGGGGGAAGCAGTGTTTTTTTTCTGGTGGCCAGAACAGAAAACTGCGAGTCAGGATTCCTGCTTTATAGGCTTGACCACTCCCAAGTTGCCAGAGGACCAAGACACTCAGTTTTTATCTAGGTTCGCCCCAGCTACAATGTTTGCTAGCCAAGGGCATACTGTATTTATGACAGAACACCCTCTGCTCTCCCTTCAAATAACCAGTGCTACTGAAGCAGATGGGCCTGTACTGCCTTCCATGGAGATCAATGAGACTCATCAGTAAGACGGAGAGCAGTGCACCTAGAGTGGCTTTAAGGTCCAAGGGACGCTGGGATGCCAGAAGTGCAATAATGATAATTTCATACTTGATACTGCAGGTATTATAGAGTACCTCTCTGGTTTTGGAGCCTAAGATGGTGTTTCAATGTGGGTTTTGGGTGAGTTCAGAGGGTAATGGGAGAAGAACTTGGCCCTCACTAATTCTGTGTGGGCTAAAAACTGTCACAAGCTGTAGGATGTGTGAAGGTCACAACAGGCCACTTCTGATGCCCCCACACCACATTCTGATGGTGCCACATGCCCCCTATCGAGCACGCCCTCAGCCTTCAATCCCTCCTGGGAGGGCCGGCCACGCAGTCGGCCAAACACACCGCTTTGTCCTGTTCCTCAACCCGTCTTGTGGCAAACACCGCAGATGAGTCACCTACAAACTCTGTGCTGTGACACTCACTCGGTTCCATCTCTGTGTCATCGCGTGTTGCACGGGACGGGTGCCCTGAGCCCCAGCCCCAAGGTTGGGTGCTCTGCCGTCTGACAGGGTAATTACCATCCTGGGTAAGCAGCTGTTTCCTTTGTAAGCCCATAATTTTGAGGGTTCATTACATGGACATAAAAGTCCTCTCCAGGCAGAGATTTGGCAGACAAAAACCCAGACAGGGAGCTGTTTAATCATTTGTTAGTTTGTTTATTTTTGCATCTGTTGGGCGATGCTTTTGGTATTTTGTATACAAAGCAGCAAAAGATACAACTGCTGTCATTTTCGCTTGCTTGCCATTAAGGTCTTCACTGATCTTTATTTTGCTATTGGTCATTTATGATTTATTGGAAGAAATAAATGTATATTACTATATTAAAAGTGTTTACTCTGCAATATTCAAAGGGCAGCTTTTTCTGACGCTTCGCCGATTTCCTTGTTTGATCCGTGTGCTTTGTTTTACTCGATTCCCACAAACTCCGCTGCTCTGCGATTGCTTTCTGCTGGTCCTGTTGTTTTATACTGGGGGACTCTGTAGAGCACTGGACAAAGACAGTGTTCACTGCGTAGCTTATTTTGCTGCTCTTTTCGTCCTTTCCCTGGCTTGTTTTGACAGAACTGAAAATCTGTTAGCAAGCTGCGTAAATATCTTTTTGGTGATTTAAATTGAGAAGAACTTTTAAGGTAGTGGAATGAATGTAATTTTCTCCCAATGCAACTAGTAACAGAGTTTGTGCCTTTTGACAAATTCTTTTTCTTTTTAGGAATCGCTGTTGAATAAACCATCTGTACCTTTAATCTCCGAAGGGAACTGTGTCCTCAGGCTTTACAAAATTCCCCAACATCCCTTATTTTTACTGTTCAAACCACACCTGAGCTAATTGAAAAGCAAGATGCGCTGATACCCATAGCAACCGATGCCAAATAAAACTGTCTGCCTTTGTAGGATTTTGCTTAGGGCAGAAGGCTGAATAGCTGCCCTTGTTGTAAGGATTATGCTGCAGGTGAGTGAATGGAGCCATTCTTTAGCAGGTAGTTGGATACTAGTGAACTTTGTTGCTGGCAAGATGCTGAGCTTATAAGTGCTTCACCTGTGGTTTTTTCCTCTTAAGAAGTCGTGACAGTATGCGATGACTTAAATCTGAGTCGTCATCTGGCTGGTTTTCATCTTGCATTGAAAAATATTTTGATGAACTCCTTCACAGAGGGGAGAGGAGCTGTGGGTATGTTTTCATCTCGCATTTCTAGTTCATTTTAGCCCACCAGCAGTGCTGTCTGTGCGCTGAGCCGGTCACAGAGTCGGGAGGCACATACCACATGAGCTGTGCCGCCCTCTAAACTAGGAATGTCATCTTCTGCGAGCGGTGTCCTGAGGAAAGATTGTCCTTTCTGTCCAAGTGCTAGGTGCTGAGAAGAGGAAAACTTAGTGATTCTTTTACATCTTTACCCTCGCTGCCTATAGATGGGAACAGCGTGACTTGTGTGACCAGAAGATAGTGTGTGAAGGAGTGCAGGGCTGGGGGTGTGCGTGCCCCGGCCTTCTGCCTGCCGTCAGACCTCTTCAGCTGCCTCTGGTCCTCCTCTGCTAACACCTCGTGAAAACTGGCTGTTACACGGGAGAGCAAAGCTTGTGGTTTTAGAACAGACGGACCAGAATTCTGTTAACTGCTATCATGACAAACACAGCGCTACCCAGGAAGTTCATAAGGGCTTAGTAAATTCATTAGTTTTATGTAAAAATATCTCATCAAAAGCTTTCTATCCTTTTTTTTTCCAAAGAAAGTAGCTTTTTTGATGAAATGAAAATGGTGAAAGAAGAAGTCAGGTTTGGTTTAGTTTAATTTAATTTAGTTACATTAACATGAATTTCTGGCGGAAAAAAATGGTAGCCAGACATTTGTTTTAATTTAATTAGAAATAGAATATTTGCTATTTTTTTATTTGCTGTTTTTCTATATAATAGAATATTTGCTATTTTTTTCTTAACTTTTACATGGTACAATTGTTGTTTGGTTTGTTTTGTTTTGGTTTTTTTTAACTTACTCTGAATGAAAAAACAGCCATAAAAGAGTAAGTCCTTTTCAATGAAAAGCATTCAGATGAATGGATAATGTGCAATGAGCAGAGGATTGGATTTGGAGCCTGGTGAGAAAGGTACCTTTTTTGTAGGGAATGGAGGAGAAGAGGACTGTCATTTCTGAAGGTATCAGAAGTGCAGGGTTTTATTCTCTTACGTGTTCTGCCTCTCCTTCTCATTTTTGTGTGTGTATTAAGTGGCTCTTGCTGAGCTCTGCATGGAGATGTGTCATTGTGATAAATCACTTTTACCAGAGATACTATTTTTTCTTCCAAATGAAGCTGCCAGCAAGACACATTTTAACAGTTGCAAGTGACTGCAACATTTTCTGTCACCTGTTTTCTCTCTCTTCTCAAAGTATTATTTAATAAATTCTGACTAAATTCTGTTGAGGACCATGTTTTCTAGTGGGAAGGAAAATAGAACAGAGGTGGCAATTACCTGTCAGTGCTAGTCGAGGATCTTTATACATGTATGTAAACTTGTTTTTCTCCCACCTTGCTTATACTGAAGGAATCCTAGCCTGCTTATAGCATTATCCAGTGACGCTCTCCGCGATCCCTATGAAACAGGGAACCATACAGCAGTTGAGAGCGTTGCCTATATATTGGACCCACAATGTGGCTGTAAAGAAGAATCCTCTGGTGCTTTTTGCTCTAGCTGTGTGAACCCACGTCCTCAAATTCAGGGCCATACAGTGACTTCAGTAGATTTAGCAACTTCTTTTAACAAGCGTTTGTGCCATTTTGTCATTGCTGCAGAATTGCAGAGCTGTTAGAGAACCTCAACCGATGGTTATGGGACCTTTTCCTCATTTCTCACTAAATCTATTCCTGGCTGGTTTCCTCCTATTTGTTGTTATGCTGATACTGTCATTATTATTACTCCCTAAATAAATTCAGAATGAATATAGGAAATAGCGTATCGTATCTGTAGCAAGAGAGGAGTAAAACAACTTTATTTCACTAAAAATCAGTTCTACACACTTGCTATTTTTAAAGCACTCGCAACTGGGAGATGGGCTAGCTGGACGTTTTCTTGAAGAGTCTTATCAGGGTCATCAAAAGCATTACTAAATTTATTTTGATTCTGGCAAATTGCTAATTGCTTTTGACATTTTTTGAGAAAATAATTTTGATGAACTTCAGAGGTGGCAACTGCAATGCAGCCCGAGTCGCAAATAGTAGGTTTTACACTCTGATAGCTTTTTGGTGTGCCTGATGGATGCTTGGTAGGTTAGTGTTTTATTCCCCAGGTAACAGCTGGTCAAATCCCAGATGGAACCTTAAGGCAAATCAAAGAACTGGGAATTCGTTCTTGATAGATATGTAAAGTAAAATATCACCTCCTTCCAAAGGCATCTGGTTACTCGAGTATGAGATTAAGTGGAATGAACTGTGTTACTGCTCAGGCTGCACAAGTGGTATGGACAAATGGGATTTAAGTTTTCCAGTCTCCCCAGCTGGTCCCTCTCTCAGGACTTCTCTGCTTGTTGACCTGCTTTGGTTTCTTTGCTCTAAAATTTCAGAACTCGCTCCCATTTTTTTATTCTCTCCAATATTTCATTTCAGATGAATTCCACGTCATTTTGCCCTTAGATTCATAGACTCATAGAATGTTTTAGGCTGGAAGGGACCTCTAGAGGTCATCTGGTCCAACCTCCCTACACAAGCAGGGACATCTCTACCTAGGGCAGGTTGCTCAGAGCCCCAGCAAGCCTGACCTTGAATGACCATTTATAGAAAGAAGGTGGTTGTGAGTGAAAAATCTGGTCTCATACTCCTGTATGAAAGTCAAATGATTTCAGAGTTTGTTTAGTACTACGTTGTCTTCTTCCTTCCTTTTAAACTTTCCATTGCTGTTGGATACTCAAAAGCCATCTTGATTTATGATTTTCTGTGGGGTTTTGTCCTTTTTTTTTTTCCCTGAAAGAGATCTGAGAGAGCACCAACGTTACAATAAGTCCCACAGAAACTTGTTTTCTGCATATGGCCTGGACAGGCATGTCCTTTTCTAGCTGAAGCTCCCAGCTTTCAAAAGTGAATGTCTTTAGAAGATGAGGGAGAAAGGCTGGATTGTCAAAGTTCATTTCTAGATGGTAAATGGCAAATCACAGATGTCAGACCCTTTATTTTCTCAACATCCTATAAAAGTCAGTCACATCTTAAAAGACCGACTGTAAGCCAGCGTCTTGGGTAACTACTAAGACAGTTGTAGCAAAGATAACGGATAGGCACATTATATAGTCCCACAATGATGAGGAGCCTGGCTTGGCCATGGAAGGGAGCCCAGTTCCTCTGTGGTTACTTGATAAACACTTTTAATTACCAACATTGTCATTTGCATAATGGAATTGTGCAGCTGGCCCCATGCAGCGAATGGAGTCACCACATGCTCTCTCAGTATTTCTGCATAGGGAGAATTGCTGGAAGAATGCTGAGGGAAGTAAACAACTGCACATCACAAATGTAGGGGCTGCCCATGTAGGAAGAAGGGGTTAACTGGGCTGGATTATGGAACTCCTCAGCAGCTTGAGCCGTACTCAGAAAGGCAGCAATTTGCTGGCCTGTATCAAGAACCACTTTCTGTTGGTTGTAGAAATCTAATGCAGGGCAAACTGGTTTGGTTTGGGTTTTTTTGTGGGGGTTGTTTTTTGTTTGTTTATTTTCTTGGTCATGGTTCAAAGCTGTAAGTCTAGGGAACGGTTTTTTGACAGAGATCCAAGCATCTTAATGTAATGGTCAGCTGCGCTTTGGTATCCTGTGGTTTTGGCTTTGGCTTCTGCTTGACTGTAGCATAGATGAGTAGAGAGCACATTTCATACCGCCGCGTACCGGGGCAGGCTGCGAGGAGAGATGGATGACTGCTTTACCTGGAAGGCTGTAAACACAGCTGCGTGGATCGGCAGATGGCAGACTACTGCTAGCGGTGGGCCACCAACAATATGAACTGGGCCTCGGCCCCATTCTCCTCCAGATGGGAGGCCTCTAAAGGGAAAACAGAGTCCGTTTGTTTTGCAGCGGTGTTTCCAATTCTGCCTTCCGTGCACTTGGTTTGCTCTTCCCTTCTGGAGGACGCTTCTTTCTTAGTGACACATGATTGAAGATGAGCACAGCCAGCCTTGTTTATTGTATTGTTTTACGACTCTCTTTGACCTTGTAACGTATATAACTTTAAGCTCTCGCCAATCTTAAATGCAGAATGCAATTTAATAAATACCATAACTTCTGACACTTGATAGAGTTACAAGTGAAGCTTTTAGACTGCAGAGCCACGATCAGTGAATGACATTGAGAGGAGCAATGCGTCAGAATTAAGCTGCTCCATCTGGGGCAGCTGGAGCTTGGCTGCCAGTGCACTAACAGTAAACAGGATTGCATCTTTGAGAACGACATAGCATTTAGTGTAAATAACTGTTAATTTCATCCTATTGGAGGTGGTTAACTCTGTCCATCAGCAAGAGCTGTACCTTGGATGCCTCTGTTCTGTGTGAGCGGGCAGTTGTGGTGTACCTGTGCATGGGGCAGCACTGGCAGCTTAGGATGGTGGAGTGGAAGAAAAATGCATTGATATTTTAATTTTTTTTTTAATAAAAACTGACCTGTGGCATCAGGTATCAAAAGTTTCCCAGTGGGTGTCTTCTTTCTCAGTGATAAGAAGAAAGAGAAGTACTGTCCATCAGCATGTGCCAACCTCTGCCATCAACAGACCAAGAGTGCTCCAGGAAACACCGTGGTAATACCCTGCTAGTGGTGTGCTAGTAATGTAATGAGCTGTCTGAATGTCTTCAGTTTCTGACTGAGGGCTCCCAGTTATGAGTTGTGAACTCTGAGGAAGGCTTTGGGAAGTCAGTCATCTCAACAACAAATCCCTTTCCCAAAGAGCTGCTATTATTTTCTAGGTATAACATTTTTATAGGGCTACCAGAGCATTCTACAGAAATATTTTCCTCTTTCGCACATGAAATATTGGGAACTGCTTTTGGTTTACGTTGTTTCTCTGCTTCCTGAGTGCTTAGTAAATGAAACAAGCAGCAGAGAATGAATATTCTCATCAATCGCCTTCTGTTTGTATATGCTAGTCAAGTTCTAGAAATCCCCTTGGAGAGAAAGGGGAAAGACTCTGGAGGCTTTCTTTTATGTTACTTCGAAAGTAAATGCTTCCAGTTAAAGCCCCATAAAGTAATTTTGTCAGCTGGCTGCATAATGGCATAAAACTGAGAGCCTGCCAGTCTGGAGGGTTTTCTCTTCTGTGGCCAACTAGGTCCATCATTCTGACTTCGCAGCACGGATTGACCCCAGCAGACGGTTGGTTCAGTTTTGCAGGGAATGCAAAGCAGCCACTGGGAGGCATTTAGAGTTTTCATGTCACATAAGCAATTGCAAGCATCCTATTTCTAACCACAGCCAATGAAGACACTCTGATGTAAGAATGCTACAGCAGACCACTCAATATATTATTTTCCATGGAAAAAATTCCTGCTAAGCCTCCTCTGCTAAATGAAACTGCCGGTATATCAAGATTTTTCTTTTTCTTGAATGATTTCCAAGTTTGACCAATGGTATTTTATTGTGAGCACATCTTCACGTGACCTCTTGGAGCCAGAACCTCGAGAAATACTGACTCTGTAATAGGGATTTACACTTTGTCTGGACTCTTCACCCTTTTGACACAAGGATAACACCTATATGATAGCACTTGGAACGGGAGGTTAAATGTGTGGTTTCCACACAAAATGCAGTATTAAGGAAAAGAGCTGTTAGGAATGACTGCATCTTGCAGTGAAACAAGAAAAAAAGAAAGAAAATAATTGAGCATTCTAGGGTTTGCTGTTGAGATTGACATCTTAAATTTATCAATGACCTGGAAAAAATGGACCATAAGCTTTCACAATTTGTGGACAAAAGCTATGGAGCTTGTAATGTCCGTGCAAAGATAAGTAAATCACTGGGACAGTCATTATTATAGCAGATGAAATTTCATTTGGCTACTTGTCAAGTACTACAGGCAGGCAGAAATAATCCAGGCATTTTCAGTGTGGTATGCTGATGGAGTTCAAGCTTCCCATGTCCTCTAAGGAAATATTGAGCAGTCTGTGAATACTGAATTCAAAAAGGTATCTACCCAAAGAGCGGAAGTTGTAGCAAAACAGTTAGGACACCTTGGAGCACTGTACATGGGACAAGGTGGATACTGTGTCGCCAGAAGAATTTCATCTTCTGTGACCTGTGGTTTCCCGTAAGTCTGGGAATCGTCTCTGTCTTACTCATCCTGTGTATTAGAGTAATACTGCTTTGCTTACTGTCTCAGCTTTACATCACCAGTGCTTTTGGCACCTGAGTAGCTATAAATGCCACAAAAATGTAAGTTGCAAGTGGGCAAAAGAATGTCTCACAACAAATGGAGGCTTGACACGTGCATTTGTGACCTTCAGTTCCTGCCTTGTGTATGAAAACCAGCTGTTTATCTACAGACACAGCGTCTCACTGCCTTGCTACGTTGAGTTCCCAGGTTCGTTAGCCGAACTCAAGGTCTCTTCCTCATATTCAGCACGGCTTGTGTTGAATCATACTGGGTGTCACCTTTGTAGCATCACAAAACCCCTCTGTCCCAGTGACATACAGCAGTTCTAGGATTATAGAGGAAAAAAAGGTTTCCCAGGAGCTGGGGAAACCCAGATTTTTTCCTGGGGAGGTGATGACTCTGGACTTTCAGTTTTTTTTTTTTTAGAACGCAGCAACCCCCCTCATTTCTATTGCTCGATTTGTCATCAGTTGCTCATCCACATGGTCACATCCACACTTGCTTTTCTTGTTTTTCCTTATCTGCTGCTGAACCCCTGGCATTTTAGCCTTTGAGGGACAGGAGAATTGCACAAGATGCAGCCCTAAATCAGTTAACACAGTTTGTGTAAAACTTCCAGTGAGCACAGAAGTGTCCTTTCATTTATATAACAACAACAACTTGGGTTTTTTCTGAAGTGTTATTCTTAGGTTACTTTGTCATGGATGGTGAAATACAGGTTTCAAAAAATGGATTTGTGTACCAGTATCGCAAACCACTAAGGCTTCATAACCAGTGATCTTGTGCAGAATAAGCAAAGCAGTCTGTTGTCTTTGGTAGTATCTCAGACGAGCCAGTGCCCCAGGGTGACAGGCCCTGAGCTCTACTAAAGCTGTAAGCGCGGGAAGGGCTCCCAAATCACTAAACAACAACGATCTTTGCCATCTGGAGAAGCAAACCCTCTGAAATATTTCTAGTATGTCTTAGTCTAATCAAAGAAGAGATGACATGCACTTGGAAAATAATCTGTAGGACTACCTTAGGTCTCAAGAAGAAACCCCTGAGAAATGATTGGCATGTGCTTAAGGTTATTGCTATACCCCTTGAGGACCAGGTGGTGGAAAGAAAAGGAAAGGACATGGATACACTTTGTTTCATCTTGCAAAGATAACATCAAATAAAGGGGACATCAGAAGTTCAGGAGAGAGCCTGAAACCAGAGCACACATTCGTATCGCTAAACTCGCGCTGGGATAAGCATGGTGGAGCAGTGCTAGGCCTATCAATTCAGAGTCACTTTTCGTTATAATCCCCTACCTTAGTACTTAGACAACTCTTCAAACACTGAGATTCAGCAATGCTTTTAAAAATCAGCGTGCAAGACGCCAATAAAACCTGTGATTGTTGCCCAAGCGCACCAGACCAAAACCCTGTCAAGCACTGAGCTAGCTCACGGTGACGTAACACCCTTACTGGGTGTTGCATTCCTAGGACAGAGGCTGTTTTAAGGGTATAGAGCTATTCTTAACAAAAACTGAGCTTGCGTTGCAGCGCCACAGCTTGATCGTTGATTTGAGGGACCCAGAAATACAGTATAAAATAGGAGTTATTTTAGTTTCTGAGAACAAGCTAATTTTGGAAAGGTAACTGAGGAACTTCACGTTTTATAGCTGCTCTTCACCTAAAAACAAGTGAGCTACTTCTGTCTGGCCAGATGTGGTTTAGGGATCTGGAGCTCTGTAGCTACAGGCTTATTGAATTTGGGGAAGCTCCTGAGTGAGCTCATAGCTGTAGGGTTCCTGCTCAGACCATGGCTGATGGCAGGAGATCATCCCAAAGTTTCCTACCAGCTGGCAGCCTGAAGCAGCTCCTCTGTTGAGCAGCCAGCTGACTGCAGCCAGAAAGGAGGGCTCTTTTGCTAGCAGGAGTAATAGCACATTGTGGAGCGAGATCTGCTCTCATTATCAGTTAGCACTTGGGGATACTTAGACCACTAGTCCTTGCAAACAGCGGGAACATCTCCTAGTTAAAACATCTTCCTCTAGAAATCCCTATCCAGCGCCTGCAGAAGATTTGATGCTGCTCTAAGTGTGTTTCTTGTGGATCTGAGGCATAGCTTCCTAAGCAATCTCCCCCCTCCCCTCTTCACCCAGCAGGCAAGCACATCATTTTCCCATACACAATCTTACGCTAGTTAATCCAGTGTCCCGGTTTATTTTACGCTGCTCGACTTGAAGTGCTCTTAGCTTTCCTGAACGTGTCTATACCGTTTTAAGTGTCTGCATAGTACAGAGGCTAAATTCCAAAAGCTGTTTTGCTGTGCCTGCTGCAAATGCTTGGGTACGTTCCAAGTCCCAGTCTGGCATTTAAAAGGGATTTTCCAGGATGTTACAATTCACCCAGCACTATAACTGTGCCAATCCAAAAGCTTTGCTGCCTTCAAAGATACACTCCTGCCTGTAGTAAAAGCATGTTCCAAGGCACACAACCCATTAAAAGGACCGGCTCAACCAACGACTTTATTGGTGTAGACATGAAACTATCCAGAAATGCCTTCTCTAAAGCACTTCCAGGCTCTGTGAGCTATTCAGAGCTTCAGTGCTGCTCTGTATATAGAAGTTTAGGTGACAAAGCGTGTGCTTGTGTCTGCTTCTGTATGAATATGGCCTGCCTAGAGAATTTCATACAAAGGAGAAATGTCTACTTCTTTCTTTCTTTTTTTTTTTTTTTCTTTCCAGTAAGTCATAAAATCTAAACCCAAACATGCAGATCCTTCCTACAGTCTCAATGCTTCCATGGAAGAGAGGGACCCAGAAAATGTGGCATTACAGGAAGCAGTTCTTTGAGCAAAGGGTGGTTCTGTTTATAATGAAAATGGAAATTGGGGTGTCTGTAGCAGCAGTGGCATGACATTGTTAAGAACTAAATTGCTAAAAGTATAAAAAAAAAAAAAGAGTGGTATCAAATATATTTAACATTTAATAATTTCAGTAGTCCTCCTCTGGACCAAGTGCTTTACTGCTTCAAATTTAACCTGAACCGTTTGTAATGAGTAGGTTGAGCTTATCTCTACCTAGAGTACAGAAAGCTGCCAGAAGTGAGGTAAAATAGTTACAGTTGAAAAGCTTAAACGAAACAAGGCAGAATAATTCTGCAAAATGGCACATAGGCTTTAAGCTGTGTTGTTGCAGCCACTGAAAATTTACCATTGCTCAAATGAAGTTGCCCTGGACTGATTCTCAAGATCCCAAAGCCAGCGCTTTTGTTCTGAATCTGAACTACAGGCCTTTCTGGCAAGACGTGCTTTAGCCAGTTACTAGGATCAAAGGTAAGGTGAGTGGTTGAAATAAAACTGTCTGATTTTAAAAGGTCAGATAAAACTACTTCAAGGTATATACTGGCCTTAAACGACACGGATTTTGGTGGAACTGCATGTTTTAAACATGAGAGCTCATGTAGAGAAATACCTTTGTGAATACAGTTTCCAGCCCAACAGTCAGCGGGTGAGTTTTCCTGGCTCCCGGAGCAGTTGCCTCAACTGAAGGGTCAGGTCCCGGCTGCTGCCATTGTTTGGGAACGCTGAAGGTGGCTGCAGGGACCAAACCTCATGCTCCATTTAGATGGCACAGCTCTGGCTTACAGCCTGCAGTCCCTCCTGAGCTGATTTGCTCTTGCATTACTGGTTGTATCGCGTTAAGCTACAAGTGCTCCATGTCCTAATAAGAACAGCAGCATGGAGAGCAGTAGTTTGTCAGGACAGGCAAGCTGGTTCTCTAGGTTATAATTAAGTGCTGACAAGCTCAGACATAAGACACATGTAATAAATTAGTTATAGTACCTGAGTAAGAAGGATGAACTCTGCTGCAAAGGCAATTATACAGAATTTCAGCCTTGGGACCACTTCCTCGCATTCGTGTCCGCTGGGAAATCTCATATAAATTTTATGTGTCTGTAGCAAAACTGAGAAATTATCAACGTAATATTAACATAGATAGAAATTTTTAAGTCCAAGTGCAGTCTAGGAGGACTGTTGCAATAGCATAATTTCTGACAGTGTTGTCATTCTTCTGGCTTTAGAAGCAAAGCAGCAAGTGTGGAAATGCTCTTAATGTATTCCTGTATAAAACAACTGGAATTTTAATTACCATATGAAAAAAAAAAAATAAATCATCAATCTGCTATTAAAAAACTGCCAGACCTGGGTTTCACAAGATTGCTTCTTCAGAGGTGATAAACATTCTACCCGTATTCAAGTGGTTTTCAAGCCCTGCAATCACCACAGGAGCTGTTTTAAAAGTTCCATTTGCTAGTTTCCTATTTTCCATTTGCCTTTTTCTTCCCCCCCCCTTTGTTTTTCATCCCTTCTGGCCACATTCAATTTCTATTTAGCATATCTTTATGTTTCTGTTGGAAGATAATTTTACTCATACAAGCAAGACAAATTACTGTATTTTTGTATCTTTTTGTATCTTCTGTTTTAAAATCTATTCCATAGAGGGTGGAGAGGGGTGGAGAGGGGTGGGAAGGGCCCTAAAAGAGCTGCTGACCCTTAAGGAAGAGTTATCATTTCTCTAGCAATAGCTTACAACTTCTCCACTGAAAGGAGTTGTTTGATACGCTTCAAATAATAAGGAACATACTTTTATTTGCTTTCATATGAGCTGCTGAACAGCTAAGATACCAAATAATTTATTTTTTCTTGTTCTACAAGGTCTGGGGCTATTTTCCCTATTGGCTTGCACTGTAGTTTGGCTTGGATTGTTGGTGTTAAAGTAAGGAAGCTCTTTATATGGTAAGGAATCAAAAGACCTGAAAGTAGAAGATGTGTCAAGAACAGCAGTATTTCATATTTGATAGTGTCACTGAAAGGCACCAATGTCTACGGGAAGGAATTTGCCAGTGGAACTGGCATGCTGTGAATATTATCCATGGACAGGATATTAACCAAGAATCTGGGGCAAACGGCTACGCAAAGTGAAATGTACTTTTGGATCTTCAGTATCAGAGCAGATGGGCCTTTAGCTTTTCAAGTCTCAGCCAAATAATACCCAAGCTAAGCAAAAGTGTAAGTGGCAGAGAAGAAGGTTCAAGATGGAGAGAGACAGTATCAGATACAAAGCACTTATTTGTAAACCTGAGCAGTGCTCAATTTGACTGAGAAAAAAAAACCCCAATGATGTAATCAAAATTAAATGGAGACCAGGACATTATTAGAATTAACATCTCCATTGATTAAATGAGTTGCTGACAGCAGCGGCAGCAGCGTTGTGGGGCTATCAGTCTTGCACTCTTGCTTGACGTTTTAAAAGAAAATGATGAATGTCACCAAGTTTTTTGCCATTATTTGTATGATGTAAGCGCGTTTGCTTGATGGATTTCAGATCTCTCAGTTTAGTGGGATTCTGAACACATCAAAATATTTACTGCTTATCTTACTTGGAGGCGAGTTTGTTTCTTCTACTGTGGTTCCAAAAGCAAGGGCTTGTCAACTTACACCTTGAACTAAATTAACAAGAATCTGTTTTGATTTACTCTGACAATTATTTCAATGCAAGTCTGTGCGCACATATCCCCTTTGGCTGCAGTAACTTAAAACTGACTTAATCCTAGTTAGTGTGTCAATGAGCTTTAATTGCTATATTCCACAGTGCTTTTCTAATGCTACATGTTTTTCATGCATTTTGAAAGCAGTGCAGCTGGACACTTGGCTATAGCTTGCCTTTCAGGAAGCGATCTTCTGGTTTGTGTTTGGCACCACGATGCTGCTTCTGGTGCCAAAGAGGAGGCAGTGGCTGCTCTCTGCTGTGTCTTGGCAGAGGCGCAGGGCACAGATTGTTAGTGACCTCTTGTGGAATCGAATAATTGCGATGGAGCTGATCCAGTCATACAAGGGCACACTCCATCCCCCTTGGTCCCGGCTCTTCTAAGCTGCTCTAAAGCCTCTTGAAAAGAAAATATTCCACTGAATGTGAAGATAGGTACACTAGCTCTCATTTGGCCAGGTTTACCTGAGTAAACACTTCCAGTATGGCAAGTACTGGGTGATCCTTAACAATTGGAAGAAATAAAGACTTGCTGCGGTTGGTACTGACAGCAACAGCTCAGTTTGGAAGTGCTTTAGTATCCTTAGGGGAGTCTGTTGAAGAATACCTGCTTAGCTGCTGGGTAATGACAGCATCCTCACAGATGTCAGAAAGTCTCTGGAGAATGCTTCATACTCACTTTCCAGTATCTATCAATGTCACCCCCAGAATGATGAGAGGCTCGTTCTAATTGCTACTGCTTTTCCAGGCTCAGGTGGAGGGGCTGATCATGGGGTTCAGGAGAAGTAGGAAAATGGGTTTCAACTTGAGCCAAGTCCTTAGATTGACAGTTGTCAGTGCATGTGAATATCACTGTGTAATGGAAACTCGAGGCATGATAAACAAATAGGAATTACAGCCTTGTGTACATATATTCCCCAACGACCTAAAGACTGGTTTGAAGTTGGAGCCTGTGCCCCACTGAGCACTCAAGCACTGGGTGGCTGCTTCCTCTCTCTTCTCTGCAGCCTCCTACCTGTACCTAACTCTTCTGCTCTTACATGCTTGCTCATTAGACACCCATGTTTAAAATTCACCTTCCCAGAAAAGACTGCCGCGGACAGTCATTAACCAAAGGCTGAGAGGAATCAGGCCACCTTTTCCTCAGTGTCTCTTCTTCCTGCTAGGTAGCCATCACAGAAATACTCCTTCTGACAGAGGTGTTCTGCGTGAGGCTCCTTCTGCAGCCTGCCAACCCCAGCTCCTGCAGTCCTGTCGGAAAAGCAGGATTTGCAGCAGCCAGGTGACACGTGCACAGTGCCTCTTCTTTTCCAGGGTTGAGGCTACGCTGGTATTATCACTAATGTTTTTAACTGCTTTGCCTCGCTTAGGCTGCAAGCTGCTGTTTTGTCCAGAGACCTCAAAAGCCGCACGGGAAGCAAAAATGTCTTTGCAAAGATGGGAACCATACATCACTAGAGGGCATCCCACACCTCATCACAGCCAGAGCCAGCAGCAAAGCCCAGGGTGGTGGTGGAGCAGGCAAGCAGGGTCTCTCAACTCCATTCTGCTCCCTGGGCTTTGTCTGCGCGGAGGTTTACTGTATGGAAAACTGATTAAATGAGGGTCTGCTTTTCCATATAAAATAGCAATATGTGTCTTCAGTCTGTACTGTAAATGGTATTGTACTGGTACTGAGGTTAATATAAATCTTCGGTACATGGACACACGCATAGGTGGGTAGGAATGTTACCATTTGAACTAGACAAGAATAAAGAAAGCAATATATTATTTGCTAGGTACAAAAGATTACACAAAATAAAACCATCCAGATTAGCAGGGGTTTTCTCCCTTGGTTTTACTCAGTTTACTAAATCTTAAAAGACTGCAATTTGTAAGTCAAGGAGAACCCTTTCCTGATTCCAGCTTTCTGTGAAAGTCGTCAGGTACACGCCGCCTGCATCCTGAACACAAAGGTCTCAAACACTTTGGTAAAGAACACAGTGAAATGTTCTAAGTGGAACACTTAGAAAAAAAAAAAAAATGCAACCAAAAATAGATACCAGTAACACAGCAAGAGAGAAGGGGGAGGGTGAAGACAGCTTCGTTTTACAAATGTCTTTGTTGAGACAGTAACTGGATACAGAACTCCAGTCACAGTGGGATTCCAAGAGTGCACATCTGCCTCCCAGCCCTTGTGTTTCCCAGACCAGTGGTGGTTAGCTGAGATCTTTAGGTAGTGGTGGTTATATGGGTCTGCCTCTGAAGGCAGATTTTAAGGTCCGCTTTTGGGTGCCCAAAAGGTAATGAATGTAACCTCTGTTTGCTGATACTGAGCAGAGTACCCTCCAGTCTAGACCTGTGTCCATACCTCACTCTTCTTCTAGAAGAGAGATACTGAGTTAATTGTTACCACATAATTTTACTAAGGCCTGCTCTACCACGCAGCAGTGTGCAGCTCTGGCTCCAGTGAGACAGCCAGGTGAGGCCCTGTGGCCACGAGAGCAGCTACTCAGTGAAAGAATTGTGAAAATAGCAGATCTTCAGCAGAAATTAGTGAAACAACCGATGTTACGCGTACCACTGAGGCCCAGGCAAAATCTACCCATGAACCGGTCTTAGACTGGAATCTGGGAGTTGAGTAACCTGCCTGTGGGAAACCACTGGCACTGATATCCTGGGCTCTCCGGAATTTCTCTCCTGTAAATCCCTGCAAATTCTGATTCTTTTCTTCCCTACCAGATTACCTATGTTATCGTGCCAAGGCTTCCTTTAAGTCAAAGTTTTCTGTTCACAAAATGTAGCCAAACAGCAAGGCTATCTTCCAGTAGCTGTGAATGGATATCTGTGTCACATCAAAGGTCTTCAGGAGAGGAAAAAATTGCAGCAGGCAAACAAGTCCTCACGCGATGCTTCACACAGGTTTGGTTCTTACGTGAAGCCTCATCACAGTCCTGTTTGCTGCCTCTCTGCCTGCCTGCCTCGCTGCCTGCCTTTCCTGTCTCTGTTATCTTTACATCAGGGTCAAAGGACTGCGCTGAAGGAATCTAAAGAACTTGTTGCTTTCCCACCCTGTTAATTGACTCCATGGAGTTGCATTCCCTTTCTGTTGTGTTCCCTCTCCAGTTATACTCTGCTCCATGGGGCTTCTCTGTAGTATCCCCTATTCACAAATAGAGACCAGGTCCACCTTGGCATAGGTGAGCATCAAGGCTTTCCAGTCTTGGAGTCTGTTGCTTGTGCATCCTCTGGTAGCAGTTCTCCAGATCAAATAGATCCACTCCACGGAGTTCAAGACCCGCAGCAAGACTTAGCAAAGGCCAATGCTGCAGCTCTGTGTCAGTTCTTGACAGGAAGCTCTTTGCATAAAACCCATTATGGCAGCAACAGCTGAGCTCCCCCCTTGACAACTTGAAGAAGCAGATTGGGACAAATTGTTCTTGTGGTTTGTTGTGGGGTTTTTTTTAGTTTTTGTTTTTTAAATCTGTGTTTCGAGAGAAGAGTTTAGTGCGTGCACACGCACACTCACTACTGAATTATTTTTAAATAGGAACAGAGAAAATCAGATGAAAATAGAGGTAAAAGAGATGCTAAAGAAGGGACACACATCTTTGAGTTCTGTTGATGGGTTTGAGTGCCAGGAAGAGTAGGCAATGCCCAGATTCAGAACTATCAGTGTTCTTTTTTAATCCTGTGTTAAAGGTCCAAGGTCCAAAACCGATTTGGGAGATTTTTAACATGCAAATGGGAGCAAAGTGCTCATGTTGTCTTTTCAGTTCACTAGGAGTTGAATTCTTTCAGGTCTCGCTTGTGCCTCTGAAAGTCTCCTTCTCCATGTTTGTAGCAAGCAATAAAAGTCTAGGAAAAGCTTTGTGGACTGGCAAGGATTACTAGACAAGGATGGTTCTGAAGCAGCACTGGTACTGCACAAGGCATCCTGTCCCAAATCTGTGCATATCCCCTGCTTCAGAGAAATACACGTACATCTGAGTCCTGAGATGCAGGTATCTCCTGCATTCATAGGTATTTTCTCTTATAATGATTTTATTTTATTTTTACCTTACTAATTACTTTTGCACTTTATGGATATGGAAATGGATAAATAAAAAATCAAGTGGTTCCTTAAAAGATTTCTTGGCTATATGGACAGGTAGGTCATTTGCACAGGTCAGAGCTCTGCTCTGTGGCTGGGCAGGTGTTATATTTCATAGACTGCACGTCAGTGGTGAGATTCCTTGCTTCTCTAAACATTTAAACTTGCAGGTAAGTGTATTCAGGCTCTTTGGCTTTCTAGCAAGTTGCCCGCGCGGCCGTGTTCGTGTGAACGGGGAGATCACCGCAGTGAACGTGGAAGGCGGTTGAAGCAAAGGCTTTATGTAAATCATTGGACAAACCAGCATATCCTGGTGGGACCAAAAAACCTAGAGCATGACACGGCCTGCTGTAGTGGCTAAGGGCTTTGGAGAAGTTAACTGCTTCCACGCTAGGATGGTGGAAGGCCATATCCAGTGAATACACTGCAACTAACGCAGCAACAAGCAGCACAGGATAATAACCATGTTCTACTGTCCAGACACTGCATACACAGCGCATCAAAAGGGTTAAATATACTTGTTCTCAACAGTGTTTGGCCTGGCTGAGGATTAGAGCTTATTTTAGCTGTTCTTCCTAAACATAGCAAAGGTCACGAGGGAACAGGCTTTGTTGCTGAGTCTTATTGGCCTTGTTCCTTGTAGGGGTTTTGCAGGAGGACAGGATTGTCTCACTTACAAGGATAATAGATGACAAGCCTGGTGCTGATTAACCTCATTTTAATTGATAATTAATTTTAAACCCTATTTACTTTCCCTGGAACAGCTGAGACTTAAAGGGAATCACAACAGAGGTGAACAAGAACTGAAATCTTCCCCAAGGAAATGATACAGGCGGGAAGGAGAAAAGGCGGGGATAGATGCATATTCAGATTGTCAGTTTGGATCTTCGTTACATTTATTGCTTCTGGAAATGGGAGCCTCTCACCTTTTGTTAGCTATTACACTTGCTTCCTCCGCTAAGGCATCCCAGGTTTGTTCTGCAAAGGCCTGAACGCTCCAAATTCTGGGTACTTCCTTAGCCCTGCTTGCCAGTTAGCTGCCTTTTAGCTTTATTAGGATGCCTTTCGCCTCATTTCTGAGCCTGGCAAAGTGGTGGAGTGGCCTGCTGGCCATCTGGGAGCATGAGTACTCCTTTTATACTTGAATTATACGTGATGCTCTGTGGCTTTACGGTAGTAAAAGCTTGAGAATGTGTGTAAAAGGTCATTTTTATTCACAACCCAACTCTTTGCACATTCTGGACTTAGTTCTACAAATCAGAGCCTTCCAGGATTAACAGCTGCATTAAGTTTCCTAGCAGTGCGTTCCTGCAGGAGCTTTCCTTATCATGGTTAAAATCTATTGAAAGCTGTAATCACTGCGGTACTAAGTCTGCCCTTCTATGGCACTGTCTAGAGAGGGATCTCAAATCACATTACAAACATTAAGGAGTTAATTCTTTAAACACCTTTGAAATACATGTCATCCTTATGGTCTAGGCTGATAAACTGGAAGCGTGAGTAATTTATTCAGGGCCACATTATGTCTGTGGCAGAGGCAGCAACTCCTCCTGGCACTGGGAACTGCTCTAAACTTATTTCCAGGACAACATTACAACATGAACCACATTCTGAATTACCTTTTATATCAAGATTGCAGTTCATCTCTCTCTAGCAGTTATGGCATTGTGGAATGGAATTACTAACTCCATTTACTCGGTTAGCTTTGTAATTATTCAGTACCTTCATCCTACATCACAGGGCCTTTTAAAATAATACAGATCATTTAGTCTGAGTTTACACATCTCACTTGATCGTGAGGTGTAATCAAGGCCTATTCTCGCGGCATCATTCTGAGATACTCGCGCACACTGAATATGAAATGGCACCTGTGACACCTCCTGCCTTCACTGATCAGAGTACCTCTCATTTAGGTAACAGGGGAAAAGACCCAAGTGTTCCGAGTCCTGACCCGAGTTCCCAGAGTGACTAAGGTCTTATACTTGGCAGCTCTAGAAGAAAGTTTCCTTGGGGCAGCTCCACAGTGTATTTGCATTAGAGCAAGAAGGTTAGAAAAACGTGGCTCTTATTTAGTCAGATGGAACTAGACAGGCTTTTCTACAGGTGACTTAACCCTTTATAACTAATACCAGCTGATCCACTTCTGCCTTTCTTGTTTCAAGGAATGATTGAACATTCATCCCCGTGGATGCTTCTCTCTTGAAAATTAACAGTCTGCACTTCATCATCTGTGTCTGGCTAGCTAGCTAGTTAGCATCATAGATGCCAGGTTTTTGCACTTACTGCAGATCAGCTTCACTTCAGTTACAGGTTAAAAAAACCATCCCTGGGTGCAGTCCTGCAGATTCAAAATGAAATCTGAAAGTCAAGGTGGGTTTCCTCTGGCTCCTTCATCACTAGCAGCAGTAAACACTCCGCCAGTCGTTCCTTCCGCCGTAGGATATTTCTAATCCTTTGCCAAATTAGGGACAGACCCCCTCTCTTAGGGCAGGTTTTTGGAGTTGCAGAGCCTGCTTGCGGAACTGCCCCTCGCCGACAGTTTTTCTGAATGGGTCCTACTGAGAGGAGAATTGTTTGAAAACGTGGCCACAGTTTTATGAGCCATTTTGAAGTCCTTGCCTACATAACTGCTTTGCTCTTTTCTGCCCAGTAACATATTCAGACTGTGGGTCGGTAAAATACTGGCAGCTTGTGGAAGTACACAGTATGATGAAACACGAGCTAGCACTCCTGATTACGTGTTCCAGCCCCGACACTGCGAGTCTCTTGCATCTGTCACACCTTATAAAATGGGGATATTTTTCTGCTGTCAGTTCTTGTGGTAAAGTTTAGTGCTTGTTTATAGAGGACATCGGGCCGCATGCACAGAAGGAATGTGGAAATTCTATTAATGAAAGCAATTTAGCCTTAATAGCTGCTATGTGAGTGCTGGATCTGCTCAAGCAGAGACAAGTTATTAAAGGTGATAGTCCAGTGATGATTAGAGCGAGCCCCTGGCTACAGTCTTTCCTACATTTAAAGTCATCTCAAGCATCAGGATCTTAGTGCTGCAACCGGCCGCGCAGGTGGCTTCCCTGCCTACCTGTGCACACCCAAGATTTCCCCAGGCTAGATGCTCCTTGGGGGTTTTGTTACTTGCTTTCTGTCCTTTCCCCCCTGCCCCTTTCCACTGGAAAGAGGAAGATATTTCCCTTTTGCTTTCTCCCTAAAGGCTGCTACGTCTTCTTAGCTGCTCAGGATGTCTCCAAATAACACACTGACTCTGAACTTGCATTGTCAGCCTTCCCTGTAAAGCCCCTCCTGGGAGGTTTATGGCTCACTCTCTCCAGCTTTGCTGATACAGCGTGTAATGTTTATACCTGCAATCAAGCATTGGCTGAGCTGCAGCCCGATGCTGGCAGCTTCTTTCTTTCTCCCTCTGTCCCCCTCCTTTCCTTGCAACTCTGCTCCAGTGATACTAGATTGATAGAGTACGCACAACGGTGATTGCCTATATTAAAAAAAAAAAAAAAAAAAAAATTGGCATTACTCAGTAGCCAGAAAAACTTGTGCGTGTTCTGCCCAGCAAGAAAGAGATGGACTCGGGGGTCTATATTTCTCCTTGATGATTTATAATGCCTCCCTCCCCTGCTCCGCTCTTTTCCAAGCCAATTCATGGATTTTGAGATTCACCAGATAAGAGGTTCAGCTAGAGTTTATAAACTGTTTTTCTTTTAAACAGAACACAAAGGTTAGTTTCTTTTTTTTGGATACTTAACAGATCTCAAAGTTTCTAGTGGCCTGCAGTGGTCTCAGAACCGCTCAACAGAATTTTTACCAACCCACAGAACCACCTTGCTCTTGACAGGAAAAAAGAATGCCCTTGAAACAGGGGCCTCATCTAGATGGGAAAGTGAAGCTGACTGAATTGGAGCAGAATTTTAAACTAGCTCAAGCATTCATACTGCAGACAACTTTATTTCCATTTAAGAGGGTCTTACTCGTGTTTAGCTTTGGTTTACTGTGTATTCCCACTCCATGTTAGTGAACCAAAATAAACATATCTTACAGACTTCTGCCAGTGTTTGACTAACTGGGTTTGAAGTCGCTCTTTACTTAAACTGGTGCAGCTGTGGGTGAAAATAAGGCCAAATGCATTCAGTTCTCTTGAAGACAGTGCCAACAAAATGCATGAAGAAAGGCATCATGCCCATTTTCCATGATTAATGTATTTGCAAGTTCTCAGTTACTAGCACAGAGGTGCGAGTGAAGTTGAGTTTTGAATGCCATGGAATTAAGGATGTCATTGTTGTGTGCATTTGTATTTATTTTAATAGCCTCACTGAAGCACATACCACTTCACACGGATGATGTTAGGTCACACTTTGTCTATGTTCAGTATAAACAGGAAGCTGTAGTTGCCGTGCAGCTGTACATTCAGATCTTTGGGAGGCTTCTCTAAGCTACAGCAAAAGAAAATGGGAGGAAGAGTGCATCTAAGAATTCAGGTTCTGCGTGCAGGTGAACCTCGGGATGCTTTAAGCAGGGGGTTTGACTTGAAGACATACTTCAGGGCTATATGAACCTCCCGTAAGATCTCAAGAACCGGTTCTGACCAGTGTGGTGATCCCAACAAGCACCTCTCTGCAAGTGTCTCCCTAAGTATAAAGAGATTTCCCCCCTATCCATGGAGTTCATTCACTGTGTAGTTTAAAAGCTACTCCCAAACTGAGCTAAGTGTGTTCACTCATCCTTGAGGATTCTTGCTTAATGAAAATGGGCTTGAGGGAAGTACAACCATCTGAATTTTATCTTTTACCGGAGAAAATGTTTGAAGGCCATGATTTTATGCAGATCTAGGCTTTATTTCTATTAATGGAAGATACTGGTGGTCACCCAAATCTTATTAGGCTGCTATCTGGGCTTCTTTTACTTACGTTTCATTAAATGTACAAAGTAGCAGCAGAGGTATCGAATTGAAGAGGCAGCACTGGTAACACTGCAAAGAAGAGAAAAAATAGTTATCTTCATAGTAGAGTTCAATCAGCCTTCTGTTCTTAAGCTTCAAAGTCAATATACCTGCTGTTTCTAGAGCTTAAATCAACATACAAAGGAGTTTTTTTCACCCTTATCCACTCACAGAAGTTTGTCTCGTCTCTGACTTGGGCTTCCACGGTACAGTCAGCTTCTTAAATTCCCATTTATTATTTATTGCAATAACTCAGCTGAAATATGAATTTCCTCTAGGAATGCTTTTTTCTTGCATCTGAACTCTGCTATTTAGCTGCTCCTAAGTAGGAGAGATCGTTAAGTGGTTGCTGCTTCAAACATAGCCAACAAGTCTGCTACCTACTTATTCTCTCTTTGATATTTTACCCCCCTTAAAAGTAGGGGTTGAGTCATGTGATACTTGGCCACCAAACCCCATTTGGGACTTCAGAAGGGCTTAGAGGACATCTCTACCCACTAGAGAGAATATTATTCTGTGGTTTCTTAATTCATAATGCAGTATTGTGTTTAGTCTTGTAGCGGTACTGGAGCAATTGTTCCTGTTGCTAGAGTTGCTTTGTGGTGGTGTGAGTGGTGTTTATCAGTTGCTGTATGTTAAATACGCAAAGGTTTAAAACCTGTGGGTTTAGCTCAGAAATGCTTGTTAAAAAGCTTCCTTCTAATCTAAGATTAAACAGTAACAGAACTCCCAAGGGAGAGCTGGGAGTATGTGTGTTTTAGAACAGGTTCTAACAGCTGTGAAGATGAAATAGCTACTTCTCTAGCAGACTGCTGGAGCAAAATTTGCTATCTAAAGCACATAAATAAGCTGGTAGGTTCTTTTCTTATTTACCAACATCAGAATAATGAATTTAGTAGTTTATACTAACGTGTTTGAAAAGCAAGGCCTTGAAGAAGAAAGCATTCTGGGGAGAGAAAAGTTCTACTTTCAGGTAAGAGAGAGCTGTTGTAAAGCAACTTACCTTTTGTGCACATTTGCAAACAATTGCTTTATGGTTTTTTTTATTTGTCCCTATTCCATCTCTCAGTAATATGGCCTATATATCTCGACAGGTATTTTAATTACAATAAGATTTGTGCCTAATGCCATACAGCTTCCTCAGGGTTGACAAATACGGATTGAAACTTGAAAGTGAGTGGTGGTTGCAGGTAGTCATTTTGAATCTGCCGTCAGGGAACGAAGGGTATGTGCTGTCAAGGTACAGCCTGTCTCAAATACTCCGTGTTGGTGCATCACGGAGTTAGGAAAATCTTTCCAAACAGCCACTGCACAGCTAGGGATGTTTTGGTGTGAGCAGCAAAGAGGTATGGGCAAAATGTCAAAGGTGTGGCTTGCTGTGCCCTCCTTGCCTTCAAGCACTGAAGCTTCATTATGTGAGTCACTAGTTACGTGTGTTGCTGCTCACATCAAAACTGCTTAGAGAAACCACACAGCACTGGCTAAAACTCCCAGTTCCTGGCCAGCTAACTGTCAGCTTGCATATGAGACCTATTCCGGAGTAAACTTAAGTCTTAAAGGTCAGCAAGAAGATAACGTGCTGCCAGAGAGGGACCCTTGCAAACTCTTGCTTTGTAGAATTGTCAACTACGGGGACCTGAACCACATTTAATCCCATCCTTGTGTCAGACTGGACACATTTTGAGGTGCTGCATGGAAGAGAATCCCACTGTCGGCTCTACTGTTGCTCCCATCGAACATGCGATCGGTTACAACAACAGAACGCGTGGCTCTCGGGAAAATTTACAAACTTATCTTCTGTGTGTGGTTGCAAAAAGAAAAATGTAGGCAAATAGTGAGATAAGTTGTGCTGGTTCTGCCCGTATTTTGAAACAACGTGGACGCTGGTTAGTGCCAAGCCTCACTTCCTTCCTAGGATTTGGCTTTAGCCCAATACAGAGTGAAAACCCAAACTCCCCTTGTGCCAGATGTGCTGAGGGCACGATACCCCGTGATAATGTGACAGGGATTCCCCCCGTGCAGAGTGGCCACCTCTGCACACTCGCTGTGTGCCTGGATTTCAAAAAGTGCTGGACAAACAACATGCTGATGGGCTCCTGTGTGCAAGGCGGTTTTGAAGTGGTGGCCATTTATATAGGGGAGCTGAGCTCCTTTGAAAATCTGTCCCTGGCTGTCAGCGTTCAGACAGGCTGACAATTCCAGCCTCTTATTCACATCTACATTATCAGTCTTTGCACAGTTGATTGAATAAACTGGCTGAAGCCTGCAGCCTCCCTTCAGGAAGAACTAGCTCCCAGTATGATTGGGCCCATCACCAGACGGTCTAACTGTT
Organism: Ceryle rudis; assembly: GCA_033439905.1. Lineage (NCBI taxonomy): Eukaryota > Metazoa > Chordata > Aves > Coraciiformes > Cerylidae > Ceryle > Ceryle rudis. The sequence goes on from JAAGNO010019125.1 coordinate 58,207, forward strand.
TTTGTATAACAAAATGTTGATAGCTTTCTTCAAAAATAGAAAAGCTTTTTCTTTTTTTTTTTTTTTTTTCCACCCTCTTTAAAATGAAGAAAGAAATTCTTGAAGTGATGGCAATAACCACAGAGCTGATTGATCTGGCAGGCTGCAGCTTCAGCAGACACTGGCCACATCTCCATAAATCTTCCACTTCTCTGATTTCTTCTTATTAGAAAAAAAAAAATACTCGAAGTATGTGGCTTTGTGGAGGGTTATTTGGGAGGGAGCCACAGAATAAAGTGAAATGATGTGTTCCCTTCTGTAGCTTTATGAGCGTTTATATCTGGGCTTGGCTAGGGGTGGGGGGGTGGCAGATTATACACTCAGACTACTGTAAATTGAAAACTTTCTGCTGGAAAACGTGAGTGACCCCAGATCTGCCCCACTGCAAATTACGCACAATCCCACCCGCTAAGACATTGTTCTGACCAAAACCTGAACTAAGAAAATGCTTACCTCCATCGTTAAATTTCAGAGCCAGCTCTGCCTCAAGCCAGCCAAGGCTGCGCAACCGTATTGTCAGTGTCACATTCTGGATTTTGGTCCCCAAGATACTTAAACATAGTAAGAACAAAGCTTATCAATCCAAAGATAGCACAGTCTTAAAACAAAACAGAGCGGAGCTGTAATCCTGAAGATTACAGTTTCAGGAGGAAGATTTAATGTCATCTCAGGATGGTTGCTTTTTTTTTTTTTTTTCCTTGCTTCTGTTTTGTTTTCAGGCAAACTTCAAAGTGCTTCATTAGGTGCCTTCAGAAGCCATGAAGATGAAATGAATAAGAAGCGATTCAGGCAAATTGGTGACTCTGGAGAAGGGTTTTAAAAAACACCACCACAAAAGCAAAACCCCTAGGGATAACTGTAATTGCATATCTGAAGAGAATTTCAGCCCTGGTCTGCCAGCCCCACTTAGCTGAGGCACCTTTTCTTCAGCCTGAGAAGGCCTGATCCTTTTTGTCCTGGCTTCTCAAACATCAGTCTAAATTTCCCTTGACTGTCTAAATTTCCCTTGACTGTGTCATAGTGATTGAGCCTCACAGACTTCCTGTGGGGAATGCTTTATGCTGCAGAGTAAATTTGCTGAGGAGAGATATATTCAATATCTGGTTTTTAAAGTGTGTAGGAATCCAGACAATTTGATAGCTGCAGAGGAAGGAGGATTTATTTATTTTTTGTAAGTTCTGTTTGTTACTTTAAACATTCCTGGGATAGAATGAGAGAAAGAAAAGGGACAGGGAAAAAAGATCCTTTCTGATAGATGGTTTCCATGTCGTCAGGAGCTAAATCCAGTGAACGCTGTCCTTTGGGACACATGCTTGGCTCTCTCAGGTTTAGCTGGGCCCGGCCCTCCTTGGCACACCTATTCTTTTGTAAAACCGCAGATAACCGCAGAAAATCTCTCCTGTATGACCCGGTTGCTTCAAACAAGTGTGGACACATGCTCGCTGTGTCAGCAGGGAAGATCTGTCTGCCCGACTAGCTGCTGAATTGAGGCTGGAGAAGAAGAAAGAGGAGTTTCCAGTCCAGGCTTTTTGGGCAGGGCACTTTGCAATACTGGAGTGCTATCCAGCTGTCCTGCAAACCTCTGGATGATGCTGATCTCACTAGAGCGGGGACACCAGAGGCTGAGGGGGGTGCGCTTCGTGGCTCTAATCAGCATTGCCTGACTTTGTGTGTCCCTCTTCCAATGGAGTGAGAGGGGTGTGGTGGCAATAAGAGGGCAGATGAGTCTTGTCTTGGTTAGACTGGCACCCAGCTGCATTTCTCCTTCCTGACCAGCTTGGTTACCTTGGGGAGAACTCCCCCTTTTTCTTTTGCATCTGCTGTCTCGCCGGTGCCTTTTGGTCTTTGAACCATAATGACCAGAAGGGAAATAGGGAAGCTGGTAAGGTGGTTTTAACTGGTTTTTCTTTTTCTTTTTTTTTTTTTTTCTTGGTGGGCTCCCCTTTGTCATATGAACAAGGATCCCGTGAACTTCAGCGCTGGCAGAGGACAGAAGTTCTGCACATCACACGCCTATGCACAAGCTGTTCTAAACGGTTTATGTTTTTCTTAGTGGGAAAGTAGTTGTCCTCTAGTTACAAAGATCAATGGGAATAAAAAAAAGGCAGGTCTAAGAGGGAGAGGGTAATACCTTTTATTATGCTGATACAGTTGAAAAAACCCAGGCGTGCTTTCAGGCTCTGAGTCCCTTGTTAGGTTGCTCACCACATCTTGTGTTTGTGGGTGTAGTGCCACTACCAGCGACAGCCAGACGGTGCTGCTCTGGCCCTTGGATTATAGGGGAAAGTGCAGGAGAGAAAACAGTGGAAAACAGGCGCTAGGGAAAGAACGATTTGTTCCAAAACATTTGCTTTGTAACAGGGTCATCTATAAATTCTGGGATTTCCTGTTTGCTGAATGGCAGGCTTTCTCTTTTCAGGTTACAGAGTGGAATAATTTTATTACAGCTCATTGTAAGCTTCTTTCCTATCCAAGCCCAGATTTGCAGCCTTTGCAGAGAAATTTCCCAGCTTTTCTTAGGTTTGAAGTTGTATCCTTCAGCGCCGTCCTCTTGAGCTGTGCTTTAATTTCCTTTGGGCTTTGAAAGTGGTGAGCTCATGGTAGTTTTAGGGGGAAAGCATTAGACATATTAATGGATTTTTTTCATGCTGATGTATGTTTGTTCTGGATACCGGCGAAGTAAAACTTAGATAAAGAAAACTGGAAAAATAGTAATTTTAACCACAAGGAGCCTGATCCTGCATCTTGTACATCTTGTGAATTCATTGGCTTGACTGGCAGTTGTCAGTGTTCAGGAAATACAGGTTTTAGGCTACAGCTGGTCAGGTTTTTTTTTGCTTGCCTTTTTTTTTTTTAACAGTTTTGTTCAGAAAATACCCATTAATGGGTCATCTCTGTCAAGAATTTGGTCGGGGAAGACTGTTAGGGTAGTGCCTTAGGTCCAGCCCCTTCTGAAAACAAGAGAGACCTGTCCCAGAGTATTATCTCACAATAATAATAGCCTCATATTGGGAGAATTCACCTGCACTGTCAAAGGTCTAGGTCAGGCCACAGGTCTGGAGCAGGCAGTCACAATTTTCCACGCGAGTGCTTTGAGTACCTGGATATCCTCGTCTCTTTCTGTTTTGTGGAAAGAGTGGGAAACAATAGAAAACTGCGTCCTTTGCGAGCTGATGACGAATGAGGAGGGAAAGAGAAAGGTAATCGCAAGTTTCGTGAGGTAAGAAGAATGTTTTCCGCCGAGCTACGGCATGAGATCCTCTCTGCGCTCTGCTAACGCTGGTGACGTGAGCTGCCCAAGCGGTGCTAACGTCTTGGCCAAAGCTGTTGTGTATGGCTGACCCCACACTGCCCAGGACTTCAGACAGCCAGGGAGACATCCTCTTGTCTGGTCTGGGGAGGCTCTACTGATTGAATTTCTAATGAGAGAAGATTAATTTTTTCTAGCTGGGGAGTTAATCTTCTGCTAACTCAGCTTGAATTTGTATCAATGGTACAAGATTTTAGAAGCTCCGAACGCCCGATGTTAAAGATGTCTCTTGTTGAACGTGCTGGGAGCATTTTGTCTTTATGCTGAGTTTAGCAAATGAGATTCTAGTCCTTGATGGGCATTATTAGGCGCTATTGTAACAATAATGAAAAGAAGATGATTAAAATCTGCCTACTAGTGGCGGGGGATGATGCTACTATATAGTGATAGAAGGAAAGCTGAGCTCCTTGCATTCCCCACTGATGTTGAGCGCAGAATTATCTCTCTATCTGTTGTAAGGTAATATGGAATTTGCAGAAGAGGTGAAGTGTGTAATTGCTGGTTTTATTTTAACTGATGAAATAGTGAACTTCTTTCCGCGTAGAACTGATGCTTTCCATGGAAATTTGGTCTGTGTTAACTTTGGTGAAAGCTTCGGGCTATTTTTGGCAGCAATTAAAAGCATTCAAGAGATGCCTGTCACTTCAGCTCACATATTTCCACAGGGTACTTTATTTGTGTTTTATGAAAGAAATAGAAAAACACAGCGATATGGCTTCTGCTTAACTTTAACTATCTCCCATCTCGAGGCAGCAAGTGACAAGCAATTTTTCTTCATTGGAAGCTGTTTTTCCAGATATCACAGCATGGACTTGCTGATAGGATTTTTGCAGGAAGAAGAATAACAGCGAACGTTGGCTAATGCCTGCTGGCCAGCAAGCTTCAAGTGCTTTTGAGCAATATTTAGTAGGATTCATGACTATGAGATTGGTAACATTTTATTGAACTGGGTTTACGAATAAGAAAGCTGGTTGTTGTGTCTCTAATGCTCAAAGGTACCACCCATTCAAAATGCCAGCATTTTTGCAGGCTTAATTTGAGGGAGCTGGGTCCTGATGTTCAGAACGTACCAGTTCCCGCTTCATTCAGAAAGGGTTAATTGCTAAGAGGTTGAAGAGAGGCCCACAGCTTTCCAAAATGAAGAATGAGCTGAGAAGACACTGCTGCAGAAAATTTATGTCTGGCAATTGCTCAAAGGGACCATGGACTTGGATAATAATTAAGCTGAGAATAAAACTAGGATCTATTTTGTTTGCAAGATCCTCTTCTCATTCAAATATTTATAAAGTTTGCTGAATACATCGCTGTGTGGATTATGTGGGAGGAAGTATGAAATGTATGTGTGGTACCTCTGATAAAATTTAGCTTGCTGTGTGGGTTTAATCTAAAAAAACACAAGATTGAGGGTACAACTGTGTTGAGCTCATCTGAAGTATCATATACCCAGCTTCTAAAAGTGCTTGTACTGCAACAGCCAACGCTTTGAGCTTCCACCAGAATTCTCCCTGTCTCTGCATTCCAAATTTTGAAATCTGTCATGTAGATATATGACAACATCCCGTAACTAATACGGTGTTGAGCCACCTGAAATCACAAGAGCAACAGTTCTTCTCCTGGCCACAGCAGAACTGCTGCTGAGCAAGCAGCGCTGTCTGCGTGCCATGCCCCCGTCGCTCTTGCACCTACATAGTCCATGCCTACTACTGCAGTTCTTGCCTGAATTGAAGTCACTAAACGTAACGCGTAGCCACATTTGGAACAAGACACCTCTGCGGTGTTTCCTATTAGGCACTAGAGGACAAAGTAGGGGGAAGAATCCTAGAATCATTAGGGTTGGAAAGGACCGCTAGGATCATCAAGTCCAACCTTCATCCCAACATCTCTCTATCCACGAGACCACAGCCTCAGGTGCTACATCTACTCGGTTTTAAACGCCTCCAGGGATGGTGACTCCACCACTTCCCTGGGCAGCCTGTTCCAGAGCCTAACCAAAAATAGTGTGATTTGTAGGAACACCTCACCAACACTCTGCACCCTGGCAGGCGCCGAGGACGGTGTTGAGGATGAGGGTGCGGTTGTGGGGGGCTATGGATGGGAACACCGAGGTAGCTGATGTTGAGAACTTGTGATCCGAGCAGTGCTGGGATATTAACTTAACAGCTTCTTTGCATACAGTTCGGGGCTTGTTTGAGACTACGCAACCTGGGACGCTTATCTGAAAGTCAGTTAAGACCGTTCCGTGGAGGACTGAGTTGGATTCTGGGATTGCATTTCCACCATCTTCAGAACCTCTGTTCTTGTGTTTGCGGTGCTGGGACGATGGGATGGGCAGCGTATTGTTAAAATTCCTCCTTGTTACATTGCTGGGCTTTGTGTTACTCCAAGACTCCTCCGTGTTCGGCTGGGGAAGGGCAGATGACTCCTGCAGGTAGCTGCTCTTAATAATGTATTAGGTGTATTGCAGCAACTCTGAAGTCCTGTGCACAGACCAGACACAGTTTCCCTAGAAACTGTAAAAACAGGGGAAAAAAACCCCACCCCAAGCCAATCCCTATCCTTAGTTCTTTCTGGTTCTTTAGAATCATTGCTAATATTCCAGTCTGTGGGAAGAATAAAAATCCCAAAAGGAAATGGTTCATCTCTGAGCAGGGAAATTCTTTTAAATACAATTACATCTGGATGGCGGAGTTCAGAATAAGGTTCCCTGCATGGCAAGGTTGCGTGCCCATTTTAATAAAATATAGAAGTGCAATTTGTGGAGTATTTCTGTTAATCATGGCCTCTGCTTAAGACAGCCATTAAAGCCCATCATATTAATTTAATTGAAAAATTCTCTGAGAATTGTATTAGGTATTTTCCCTATTAAATGAATATTACAGCCTTTAAATAGCATTCCTGGGCGCCCATTGTTGTTCGTGGAATTACTGTGCAAATTGATATCTGCCCTCTGCCTTTTTGGGATCTGACCACTGTTAACTTTTTATTTTTCTTTTGCCTCCCGTCTACTCCCTCCTCCCCAGCCTACGCTTAATTATCATCTTCCTTTTGATTTCTGGGGTCATTAATGTGATGCTTTCTGGGGCTTGTCACAGGACATTCGTTGTTTGTCTGTCAGTTTGGGCCTCTCTGAATTAATCTGTTAATTAATTAAGGTATGAGGGCTGCAAAGTGAAATTCCCCAGGTAGCAGCCTGGCCTTATGGTGAGGGAAAGGGCGACTCGTGTCTCAGTGGCTGGGGAGAGGTGAAATGAGATTAAGGTTGTTCAGGAGTGACCTTTAATCGGCCAATTTGGAGGCAGAGAGCACTGTGCCCAGGGCTTGAGTGGTGTCTTTGCAGATCTATTACCTGGATACCAAATCGCTCAGTGGGTGTAGCTCGTCTATGGCATATGCCACGTCGAAACCAAACTGCGGGCACTGCCTGCTTTGGCTTTTCAAAGGAAGACCCAGCGAGCCGCTGTCCTCCTCCCTCTTCACCCGGCTGACAGATGAGGGGGCTGCGTGTTTCTGTGTGAATTATTACCCTTTTGGAACCCAGGAAACCTTGAGAAAAGCCATAATGTAGGGGATGCCTCAGCGCAGCTTGCATTCAAGATCAACAAACCCTTGCAGTTCTTACACAGGTCACCTAAATAAACCAGTTCCTTGTTGTTTGGTTTTTTTTTCCCTTGTAATCTCTCAGCTTCCCCTGCTTTTTTTTTTTTTTTTTTTTTCTGTGCGGTGCTTTTTGCCTTCTCCCAACCTTCAGCTTTTGTTGGAGCTGTTTCTGTGCAGGGTGATACTGGGCAAACCAGCAGCAATGGAGCTGGAGCTCTTTAAGAAGCTGGGGCATTATCCAAGTAGCTGCTGAATCTGAGAGTCGTGACTCGTATGTGCTGGAGCGGCGAGGGAACAGCTTGTGCTCGCATTCGGAGGAACAGGTGCCACTGCACAACTGGGGACGCCGTGGACACAGGCGCAAGGAAACAGCAGCTTATTCAGCACTGGTTTGATATTATTCCATAACCCGATACAGGCGATGGGCTGCGCTACGGGGTTGTCCACCTGCCTGACACCCTCCCCCGTCCTTTCCTAATTAACCAGTGAGCTCAGCTTTCCTGGTTTGGTTTAACAAAATCAGGAGAGGAGATGGCTCTGGCTCCTGTCCCGTCACCCAGACACAGCCTAGAAAGAGCAGGACAGTACTCAGCACAGACTGTAGCCCAGAAGGAGAGGCGTGCACGAAGTGAGATTGCATCTAATCGAATAGCTTCAGCAGTCTGCTGTAGGAGTTTGCGGGTCAGTGTGTTTTTGTTTTCCCTAAGAAGTGCAAGTCCTTGCCTTCATGGTTATTTTTGCGTAACAGCTGTGTTTCCGGTGAGCAGCTGGGGGAGCTGCCTGACTCAGCAAATCTCCAGCCTTAGCAGTCAAAAAGTGCACTCAGGCAAGACTAGGAATGCTGCGGGCAAACCAGTGAGTCCCCTCCACTACCTCCTGCAACCAGTGAAGGGGGGGGTGCTCGTTCACGTGGATAGAGGTGTTTAGATTCAAGTGACACGAATCGTTTGCTCTGGAGAGCGTGCCCACAGAGGAGGAGCGAATACGTGGTCTTTATTTCAGAAATATATTGTTAATGTCTGTAAAAGTACTCAGTTGTGTAGAAGGAACCTGAGAGAGGGCTGGGGTGCTGCTGTAGGGAAGGAGAGCCTCTTCCAGTAGGAGCTGAGAGCATTTGATGTTTGCCAGCTTAGCCTTCCAGAGCAAACCAAGCCGGTTTTATACCCCGGTCCTATGACAATATGCAATGTCTCATAAGTATCTTGAGTCACTTTTTCCAGGCAGGTTCATCATGTCCTTTGCATGGGGTAGCATTTGACCTCTCTACATGTGTTACTGATTTGTAGGATGTTTACACACTGCAGACTTTGGGGGGGATGGGTGGGTGTGCGGTTGGAGGGTGCGTAAGAACTGGTGAGAGAGGAGGCTTGGAAGACACTTTTGCCTAGTGGTTTGAGTAATGGAATAAGAATAGGAAGATTATATTACCAGCTCTGCTTTTGACCTTGGACAAGTAAACTCCCTCTGCCTTCTCTCTCAGTTTTCTGTCCTTTGTCTGCATTGTCTGTTTTGACTACAGTTATTTCTTCTAAAGGTGGTTCCTCTTCATGGGATTGTGGAGTGTCTTAGCAGTCAAAATCTGACTCGATGGAGAACTTTTCAGGACTACTACGCAGTAAAGTCATGTAAAAATGAATCTGTTTTGTAAAACACAGTGGGACTTGCGTGAACAGCAAAATACCAGTTAGGGCTTAAACGTCTGGTGTAATTTGAGTCTGCTGTAATAAGCAAACTAAAATTCCCATTGCAGTGGGGTTGTTGGGGGCAGCAGGAAAGGAACTTTTGTCATAAGCAGGAGAATCTGACTGTTTCCCGGGGTAACAGTTTTATCATTTGCCTGTTTAGGAGGAAGAAGTTCTTCAATTGATTGGATTTTCTGGCAGTGCCTCTGGAATGGAGTCTCACCACAGCTTCCAAGTTTTTAGTTGCTGGAGAAGAGTGAGAAAACTCTTCTCCCCTGGGAGCACAGAAGCCTTTCCTGACCTATGTAGCTGTGTCTGTCTTCGGGTATTCTGCCTGTCGTAGAGGCAGGGTGTGCTTCCCTTGCAGGAAGAAAAGACTGCGCTATGAATCTGGCACAGAAGGACCATTCTGTGTCCTAATGCAAGTGAGTGTCTTCCCTCGCCATGCCCCAAGACCAGGCACAGGAGTCATCAGCATTGGCTGCCTGACACAGCAGCCCAGTTGGTGAATACTCCTGGAGCTTTCAAGCCACCCTGCGGTCAGCACCAGGCTTGGGAAGTGCTGTAGCCTCGGTGTAGAAGCATCCCAGAACATGCCTTGTTTTACAGGGTCCATCTTGAGGTCTTCACTAAGAGAGCTCACACGCTTGTGATCCTCACAGCCCCGCTCTTACACCAAGGCAGGTAGTGGGGGTGATGCAGCACTCCCGCAGAGAATCTCAGCACAGCTTCTTATGCCACGTAGAACACAACAGAGGTGCCCTTCCTTATCCCAGGCTGCCTCCCTGATATAATTAGGATTTCTTACAAATAAGAACTAGTATTTTTTTACTTCTCTTCCTAACTGTAACTGATGCATCTTTCTGAAGACAGGAGCAGGCAAAAGGGAAAAAAAAAAAAAAGTTGTGGTTTCAGCATGATTCACTTCAGCCAGCTTCAGAATAACATTTGCCTCCACGGGTAGCAGTGACTCCTTACACACTTGATTGCTCCATTTCCTTCCTACCCCCTCAGCAGACTCTTTTTTTTTTTTTTTTTAATGCCAACTGATACAGAGCTCAGAGGAGCACAGGAAGCCTTTTGCTATGTAAGGACTTCAGCCCTTTCACGCGCTCTTGTATTATTTGTGCAATGAGATGCACTTGGAGCCTCAGTACTAAGTGTGCTGATCCGCTGCTGAAAAACGGGTTGTTTAAAAATGAAACCACCATAGTCAACCCCTATGTGTGTGTATATACATATGCAGAGAGAGTGAGAGTGCTTTGTCATGATTTGAGTTGACTCAGCAGCATTTGCAACTAAAATTAGCTCTCACGGTGCTGCTGAGACAGAGAATTTAGTGTATGAATAAAAAACCAACGCAATCTGCTACACGCGGACTTGCTGAACCCTGTCCCGTGGATGTACAACTGGTATCATTAAGAACAAAAGTTTCAGAGGGTCTTCCCAGTTCATCTGCTCCAGTCCTCTGCTGTCACAGGCAGCTACTTCTCATCTGTCTATTCATACAGCAAACACAGCTCTCATCTGAAAGTGAAATACATTCTTTTGCCCTTATTTTGTGAGGAAGGACCTCACTCTAACATCGCGTGCACCCAGGACTGAGAAAACACTGGTAGGTGGCTCTTCAGATCTTCAGAAGTGTTGTCAGTACCGCACCGTTTCACTGCCTGAGAAGACTCACTGCTTGTCCTCCACCTTAATAACTACTTTGAACAACAGGCCGTGCCTCTTTGAGGTTAGTCCTGTTTATTGAAGGAGTCGAAACTTCTTATTTAATCTAGGTTTTTATTTTATATGGCATAAATGTCATGACTCTTTGCAGATTATGCTAATATTTTTGTCCTCACAGATCCTTAGATTAACCATTTTGATGCTGAACGCATTTTTAAGCATTCAGCATCTAAATTCTAACTAAGCAGTTAATCTGGCAGATTAACCGCTGTTTTGAAAGAGTTCAACCACCTCCACGACTGAGACCGGCACTTTGAAAATCTGCCTAGTAAGTTTACTCTCCGTCTTCCACCCGAGTCTTCCAGGAATGACTAGTTTGTGGGTGCTTTAGAGCACAGGCAATTTAGGTACAAAACCCAAACCAGTCTGTCTGGGTTGAGCAGAAAGAGGTGGAGGGAAGCAGCTGATTTCTGTGTGAGGGAATGGCAAGGCTAAGTCAGCTAGATGATTTACTGGTCCTGTGTTCTTCTCTCCAATTACCAGAAAGGTGTTAGAAACTTGGCTCCTAGTCAGGGAAATTATCTTCTTTTTCTTCCTTCTTAAGGGAGAAGAATCTTCCTTTACATCTCATGCGTGTTTGCGTGTGCACGTGTCTCTCTGCATCGCTGGGCATGTTGTTGAAGCACGTGCACATAGAATTTCTAAAACCTGCATTTACAAAAACCTTTGTGTTCTTAAACCTGCTGATAAACAGGGTTAATGTGAAATTTAAGTCCTCCCTCCATTTCCTCAGGTTCTGGCTGCTTCAGCTCAAATCCTTCCCAGGATGGGTTGCTCAGTCCGTACTCTACAGCCTCTATTCTGTACATCTCCCACCTCCTTTCTACCTAGATGGAAGAATGAACCCTACCACTCAATTAGTCAGTAAAATGTACTTAACCCTTTCTCCGCAGGTTCAACCCTTATTACGGCATAGCATTTAGCTAAACACAAGCCCTTTTTGCTTTGCCCCTTGTCTCAGTTTTCTGCAGTCCTTTGCTTCTTATTAAATCAGTGGCTGTCCTGGGATTATTTAACTGCATGACCAGCGTTTCCCGCTGCCAGAGCCCTGCCTGTCAACGCAGGAGCTCGCCAGCCCTTTAATACAAGGCAGTCATCCAGAAAAGAAAAGAAGGTGGAGAGGGTACAGGGACTCACACCAGTGGAAACAAAGGCAGGTGATGGGTGCTGTGTGCCTGCTGCGTGATCTACCTTGCCCGCCTGCCTTGAGCCTAGTGGCTTTAGCAACGTCTTTGTCCTCTGAAAGCCTTAGCCTGCCTAACGCAATAAATAATGCCTTAGAGCAATGTGACCTGTGGCAAGCAGTAAGTGATGACATTGTCAGCCGTACACAACTGTTGAAACAACCAGACTGTAATCATCGCGCTGTACCCACGGAAAGACATTTGGCAAATGAGATTCCATTTTCACATTGGTCTGTGCCGAGCATGTAAATTTGCAGCGGGACAACCAGCATTAGGGATGTGTAATTGATTGTCTGAATTATAATAAACAAGCTGTGACAGGTGATCATCCATCATATTCTTGCTGCATGTTCCAGCACCACTGTGAGACACAGAGAGAGAGAGAGAGAGAGAGAGATGGAACATGAACGAGGAAAATGAAAAGTCAAATTCATACAGAAATGGAGAAGAGGAGATAATAGAAAAAAAGGAACATGATGGAAGTGAGAGGGGGACTGCATCCATGAGAAAAAAAAAGCAGGGATGGAAAAGACTGATTAATTTCTGTGACTTATTAGATACTCTGTTGAATGAAAAAGTCCCTTCTACTGTTACTGCCACAGAGAACTGGAGGATTTGCTGCAGTGGCTGGTATTTGGAGCTAGGCGTGCTAGAAATAAACACAGAAAAGAGGAAAGCATAAAGGAGGAGCTGTGATCAGAGCAGAACCAATTACCAAAAAGTGCACGTGTGTGTGTGTACGTGTGAGAGAATGAGGACTCAAAAGCTTCGCCTCCTTGTTCAGGCTTAGACACTTCAGTCCCCAATGGAGCGGTCAAAAGCAGGATCAGGATTTTATGCTCATGCTGCAGAGAACGCTTTCCCTGATGCCTTAGTGTTGTCAAAGCATCAGAGTGATGGGGATGACGGTTCTTTCCTAAGGAAGCGGGACGGGAGCCTAGAGCAGTTCAGCTCTTTTGCTTCTTGGACCACGGAGGAAATTACTGGTTTTGGAGAGGAGCGTAAAGACATGTTGAAAAACAAACATGGGGAAATAGTGTCTCTGGATAGATTGGACAGTGGTATTTTTCTGAACATTTACAAGCATACCTCATGAAATGAAGAGCGTGGGGCTTCCCCACCCTCTGTACCGAAGATGACGATGGGAATAATTTGCCCCTTTAATATACCCAGCTTCCTTTGTTTTCCTTGTTGTCTATGCAGTATGAATGGTCAGACTTTCTTCTCCCCTCTGAATTTGTTGAATTTAGGATCTTTTTTTTTATGATCTAGTTGAGGATCTAGTTTTATGCCATTCTGTGATAATCACCCAAACTGTAATTGTCATGGTATTGTTTGTGTTTGCTGCTTGATCAAATGCTCAGCCAGTTCTCCCGTAAACATTAGAAATTCGCTCTCTGCAAACATGATAGTCACCAGAATTTGTGGTGTAAACGCGCGTGTAAAATGGAAATGAACGCAACTGGTGCAAATTCACCTAAATTGGGTAGAAGAATGAAGTAAATGAGGTGAAAATTCTTATTGGGAAAGCGTTGAGAAAAACGACAGCATTTTTAAAGTTGGGATGATTTTTAATTTGATCGAAAAGCTGTTGAATCAGTTTTCTTACTGTGGCTTAAGCTTTAAGATTAAGCTTTTTTTTTTTTTTTTTTTTCCAGTAGGTAAAAATAACTTCATCCTTTCTGTGTAATGACTGACTTCAGTGACATATCTGTTACTGAGACTTCTCAGCCCAGATGTCAAATTTTGGTCCTGTCTGACTGAAATCCTGAGATCAGTGAAGAAGTGGCCATTTGTTCCTTGAATTCTTCAGCAGGAATTTGACTCAGGCGTCCAAGTTCTCTATGTGAACAGAAGTGGTGGAGGGGAAGGCACAATGTAAACCACTGGTTTCTGAAACTGGGAACAAATCTTTTCTTAAGATGTACGAATGAGGGTGGGAATGGAAAAGCTTTGTAGCGAAGCAGGATGTGTGCTGGGCAGAGACCATCTGGATCGAAGACAGGTTATTTACCTTCTCACCATTTTCCTTTCCGATGGTGATTTTGTGGGTCAAGGAAATCATGGGAAGGGGTGCAAAGTTGCGGGTGAAGTGAGAAATCTCTTAGGAGGCTTTATCTATTAAGGGAAATGGGAGATGGTTGGGACTGGGAAGCTGCAGAGGGCTGTGATCCTGATGTTTGACTGTAAGTAACTGCTGCTGGCACAGTGGGGGTTTATTTTGGCCCAGACCTGCCCTGGGAACAGCAGAGAAGCTAACGCTCTTGGAATTCTCTCCCTTTACGATTCACTCAGCAACTTGGCTTCAAGAAGAGTATTTAAAAAAAAAAAAAAAAAAAAAGGCAGGAAATGTATCCAAACATTGAAGCCAAGGTTTGTATGTGAAACTGTGAGGAGGAGATTAAAGACCCAATAACCCTGATCTCCTTGGCTAGAAAATTTAAAGGGGGCTGGAAGGAAGGGCTTGTGTACAGATGGGGGGAGATGAACATTTGGGAGCAGTGGCTTCTTGTTCAGCCCCGTGTGAAATATGCCTGTGATTTCTGGAAAGGGAGCAACCTCCTTCCCGAGCGAACACACAAAATTTGCAGAGTGTGCACCAGAGAGAGAGGCTATAGGGCAGGGAGCAGCAAAAGCTTTTTTTTTTTTGGATTTGTGTGTTTCTGATCGCGCAGATTTTGGTTGTTTCCATCCGTGCTGCTGCTCTTTCCCCAGGGCTGCCCCTCTTGCTCCCCTTTCCAGAGGCTGTGGTGTCCTTGGTCTTAACATTTGGCTCACATGCAGGAGGTGAACCACAGTGTACCGAGACAGCCGTGAATCTAGCGGTGGCGTAAACAAAGCGCAGGGTGAAAGTCACCCGGTGCATAAAGATTCAGACTGGCTCAGGGTAAAACATCAGATTCAGGAATTCTTTTTTATTATTATTATTATTATTTTTTTAAATTGCTGCAAAGCTCTTTTAGTCAGTTCACGTGGGACACAGTTTAGTCCATGTGAGAAGAATGTAAAGTATAGTTTTCAGTATGGGTATTATTTCTTACATTATGTATTTGTAGCCTAGAGGATGAATTATGTATCTTAAATACCTGTTTCAGCACATAACCAGCTAATTCACAAACCTGTGGTGAATGCTGGAACCTTGGGGTTATGTACAAACCAAACTGGATGGTTTCTGTTACTGGCATAATGGTTTGTGAAAGGGCAAGAGAATAGCTTCCATCGAGGAACGTTATTATGAACGGTAGTATTTCTAATTTCAGACCTTTCTCGCAAATACAGTCTTTTTGGGGTTGGTTTTTCTTTTCTTTCTTCCCTTTGTCCTGAGCCAGATCATCTGTTAAGATGGACGTGACAATATTTTTCTCCTCTTTCCCTTTATTTCTTTTTTTTTTTTTTTAAATGTAAACAGAACTGAACAGAGAGTAGAAATTCTCTGCAGCCTTAAGATATCCAATTTTTCACTTGACCTTTATAAAAAGTCAATTTGTGCTTTGTTTCTTTAACATGAAATCTAAAATGCCCTCCAGTCACTTACTTGCAGTATTCGTTTTTGACCATAAGCAAAGCAATTCTGCATTTGCTCTTTTCAGGAACTACTAATGCTCAGGAGACGGGGGATTCATTTCTGCTTTTTGTTTATACTGGAGAGTTCAGGTTGCAAAGATCTGGTGTCACCACCATAATGTCATTCACTTTGCAGTTAACTGTGTATTGCAAAATGTCAATGCAAGCTCAATTTGAGAGAGAGAATGGATAACTGGAGATTGAACAGGGACTGAAACCCCAGAGTTCTGATTTTGCATCTGTTGCTGACAAAAACAGGCTACTTAGGCCAAAAGTGGCAGCTCAGTTTGAGTGACTCACGCTTTGGAGATCACCCACCAAGACATAATGAGTCTGAATTTTTGGAACAGGGAAATTCTTACATTTCCAGCTGGTGGATCATAGGAGCTGCTGCAGGTCTGCAGAACTCCTTTGTTACGTGGGGCAGGTTTAAGAGGGGGGGTGTGTGGAGTGTCTTATGAAGTAGTTTGCTTGCGTTTCACAAAAAACCAGAAGAGTATTTTTTTCATAGCGTTTTAGGTGTTCTGGCTTTAGAGGTTCCAGGGGAGATTCATACCCAGTGATTTTTTGTGCCTTTAAAAACCTAAGTAAATCTCATTAACCTCTCTGGGGGCTACTGAGGGGCTAACAAAGTCCTGCGGGCTGGAAAACCCTTTAAAGAGCACTTCCCCACTGGGGCTCACTGGCTAAGTACTGCTGCCTCACTGGGTCTCACTGGCTAAGTACTCCTACAGCAGGAGAGCACTTTCCAGCGAGTACCTAGGCTTGAAGGCACACGTCCCGTGACCTTCTTCCTCGTACCGCACCCAGAGCGCGTATTTTTGGAGGCAAGTATGCGTGCCTTGTCATGCCAGCTGTTGCTTAAGTGTTCCCATGAAATGCAGTGTTTCCAAGGAAGATGCTGCAGCCTGGAAATGTCGGTGGAGAATCGCAGATTCCTGTCCATGTCAGGCAGCCACTTTATTGCTGGGTTGAATTTAAATACAGTTACATTAGTAGTATGTGGCAGTGTGAAAACCCCATCACGGTGTAGCTGGTGATACCAGTGGCATTTCTTTTTTGGCCGAACCAATATTTGTAGTTTACGTGCTCCTTGGAAGCCTTAGAAAGGCTGGAGGGTTATCAGAGCTGCAGGAGTTGGACATTGTCTTCTACAGACTTTTTTTCACATAACTGATTTAACGGAGGGGTGCATTATTGGAAATTCAAACACTGTACAGTGTCCCCTAATTGTCTAGGGTTCTAAAAATAAAGTGAACACAAAAAAATGGAATAAATTTAGTGTCTCCTCTTTCCAGGCTTTCTAATCTGCGATGATAAAACTTCTGCTTGTAAGGTATTTTATGTATTTTGTGACACTATGAGGCATTTAAATTAGGACCTTAAAATGCTTCATGAACACAGATTTGTTAAGTCTTCCAAGGCGCAAGGGAAGAATGTGTTGTTGCACTGGAAGTCTGCAGTATAGTTGGACAGAGACAAAAATTTAGGCCTCGGGATTCTGGGAATCCTTTACTTTAACCACAAGATCTTCCTTTCACATCTGTGACTCAAAAAAAATGAAGTGATTTTTTTTCATTGTAATGAGATGTAGTAATTAGAATATGGAAACAATCTGTGGCCTCTGAAACTGTACAGATGTCACTACTGCATTTTATAGTCACTTGGGGCTTTGTGGTTAACTGGAGATAGAACTCGAACTGTCCTGTTCCAAAAGCAAAGGCTCTTGCCATTTAGGCTAAAAAAAGCCTCTGCCCTGGCCCTTTGCTATAAAGGGCTCATGATGTTCACGTGTGATACGATACGACTCTGACCACTTAAAACAATAGCACATCATTTCTGTGTACACATGAAGGATTCAGCAGTAAGAGTTCCTGGGCAGTTTTTAGTAGCTCTTGATGTCTGATTTATTAATCAGTCAATTCATTTAATGCAGCTTTGTGTGCAGAGCGATATGGCTCTGGGTTGTATAATTTATTTCCCTCATACAAAAGACTTATTGTCCTGGTTTGCCAATGAGACCTTCTAAATGTGTGTGTGTGTTGCTCAAGCAACTTCTTTTTTTTTTTTTTTTTTTTTTTTTTTTTTTTTTTTTTTTTTTTCCCCCTTTCTACTCTGGTTCCTGGTTTTAGCCATCTGCTCGACATCACTATCTGTCTTTTGTGCCTACAGAACTTCCCAAGCCATTGCAAACTGCACTATGCAACTTTTTTCTTCTGTCAACCTCTTCCATGCCAATGTCACCCACCTGTAGTGCCAGGGAATAATCCTAATGCGCAGAGGTGTTTAGAAGTATCTTCTTCTACCTGTTTTCAAAAAGTACCCGTGTGTTTGATCTTAAGAATGTTATCTAAAAATTCATCAGACCTGGAGACCAGTATCTTAGAGCTCACTAGAAATCGGTTGGCTTTGTGTTGTTGGTAGTCATGGGGGTAGACCACGAGGATGTTATGTTTCTTAGGGTTTTTAAAGAGAAGTTAATACTGAGAGACTGTCTTTGCTACCAGATCTGGAGAGAAGAGTGTGTTACTTGTGCTCTTGTTAGGCTGGGCTATAGAGCCAATCTTCCTGGCCATGTCCACCTTGAAAGGTCTACTACAATCTGCTGACCCGCAGAGTTGTGATGGCGATGCTCTGGCTATCCCAGCATATCTTACCATATGGATATGGTTCTTCCAAGGTAAAAACATTCACCCAGGGAGTTACTTTATTACAGCAGTAAGCCTTTGTCATGCATATCCTTGAAGATATAAGGTCTTCAAGTGCTGAAAGCTTTAAGAAAGAAACATTGGTGGCCAACGAAGGGAAATAAGAAAGAAAAGTCCTGTTCATCTAAGGAAAATTGGACCTTGCCTAAGCATAGGAGGGTGCAGAGTGTTACCTCCCCATCTTATGACAACCATATACATGTGTCATCTTGGCTATGTCTTTTTTTGTCCCTCCAAAAGTACATTATTTGGATGGTATTTGAAGATTTTATTCATTTGCCTGGATTTTGAGCAGTCCAGCAGCCTGGTGCGGAACAGCGGGTACTGCTGAGAGCAAGCTGCAGAGAAGATCTTGCACATCCTACATGTGCTCAGCTCACTGTGCACGTTACAGAGCACACAAGCACATTATTTTTACTCAGGATTTCCCCAAAATAAATATAGCTTCCTACCCTCTTTTGAACTCAGATGAACTTTGCTGATGCTCAAAGGGTGCAGCCACAGTTAAACCCAAGTTTTGCTGCTCATAGGTGGGAAAAGCAGCAGCCCTGAGTTTCTCGATCATAATGTGAGCAAGAAGTTTTGTTTAACTAGAACCAGTGACTAAAAGGAAGTGCTTTGTCATTGCTTTGTTTCTTCTTTCTCAGGAATTATTTCCCTGGACTTGCCAGCAGTGGGCCCGTTGGTTTCCAGCATCCTTATGCAGCCCTTGAGGATTAAAGCAATAGATCTTTAAACCTAACATCGATGCAAGAGTGACTACTGTCTGTCTTGTACGCTTTGGGCGTGTGTAACTAGGGGAAGAGAAAGGAAAGGAGTCTTCTGGCAGTTTTTCCCATTCTGTATTTTGAGTAGCAGTTGTTTTTCAGGCTGTTCCTAGGGTCTGGAATGGGGTAAATCCTTGGAGAGGAGGGTTAGTGTGTAGAATGCAGGTGAGGTGGCCAAGGCTGAATGAAAAATATGATTTATTGTCTTCTTTTTCCAGTTTATCATGTTACCATTTTATATGCATGCTTTATAAAATACCATTGTATTTATTGCTAGCTGGTGTGTGTATGTAAGGGCTACTCACTTAAGTAGTTCAGCAAAGGCCTGCTACAATTCTTAAAATAGCCAGACATACAGCTCCAAAGAGTTCACTATTTCTAACTGCTAAATAAGTTCTAATTGCTTCCTATATCTCTTAGTCATTTTAGTCTGACTCTCTTGTATTGTGGATGGGTTCCAGATACACAGGAAAGGCTGGCTATCGTGTCTGCATAACAGCCTGAAATGTTTCTGCTGCTGGCCTTATATGGGGATGATTAAAAGGGAAATCCCTCCATGGAGAAACCTTCAGGTGAGAGCTCACGAGGAGGAGGAAGACATCACATTACGCTTTTTTTTGCATATACTTTACCGTGCCAAGAATATTGCAAACAAAATACACCCGTCATCAGGTAATATGTCAGCAAAACAGCTTCTTCCATCTGAGATCATTGTGTGCAGCCCTCCATTCCTCCACCTTCAATAGGATTCAGCCTTTACCCAACAGAGCCTCTCTGGGGAGAGAAATGTTTGTGTCTGCGTCAGTCCTCACTGTCTTTTAAAACAACCCCCCTGTCAATGTACCAGAGTTCAAGTATGATGCAAACTGCCTGGTTTCAAAGATAATTCTGGCATTGTAGAGTCTTCTTCAGACTGGAAGTACCTCCTGGTTCCAATTGTTTGTAACGGTGTTGCCTTTTAATAGACAAGAGTTTTCATACCCACTGGTAGTAAGGAACGGGGATGGCTAACCAGCAAGGAGAGAGGAGCAGAGCCTGTGTTCATGGAGGGTAGGCGACGTTGTGGTCTATTATCACACTACACTGACATAATTTTCAGAACAACAACCTTCTGTTTTTAACAGCTATAATCATCACCAGGAAGAGATGTGAAGAAGAGAGCCTCTCTTCACTCTCTTGAAGCTATTTCTTTTCTTTTCCAAGGAGCCATGGAAAACTGAGATTATTTGCTTTCTGCAAGAAAAATGCTTCTCTTTTGCCCCTTTCTTTTCTGTAAGAGAAGACAGGAACCCGTTCACATTTCTCTAGGTCTGTAACAACGGAGGTTCCATAACTTTCATAAAATATCCCAAGTTTCTTAGCTAAAGAAGATGAGGACAAAGCTCCAAAGCTTCATTATAATCTGAGAGACTCTTCATTAAGAGGTTATAGGATATTAATTGCCTATCGCTTCTGACAAATATAAGCGAGTTTCTTTTCTGTCTAAAGTGAAATCCTCGGCGCATTTGCAGAGACCACTGTTAGAGCTAATGCCTCTGTGGCCGGGACCACAGAGAATGTTCTGGTATTGTGTTACAGTAGAGAGGTGTCATTTGAGGGCATCGATGTCCAAGAATTGTCATTTTTGACCGGGCAAGGCAAAGATGACATAGTGGTGGGTGGGCTGCAAAGCTTCAGGGAGGTGACAGTGAACTGGAGGCCCTCTCTCAGTACAAAGTGGGGTGACCACTCCGAGGGGCATGGGCTGGCAAAGTCAGGTAATTGCAGATTTGCCTCTGAGTCTGGGAGAACCCTTAGGGGGAAAAGTCGTTTCATTTAAAGAAAGCTGTTGATAATAAGCAGAATTGGGTTTTAATGGGGTCCATACAGATAAAAGAGAAATCAAATTTGAGTCTAATTGGCACACACAGGATGGAAAGAGCAGCGAAACGCACGGAGCAGCAATGGCTGTCCTGAGCCGAGAGGCTCCGCAAGCAGTGCTTAGGCAGCCAGTCTCCATTAAGTTCCTATCCATAATGCATGAGCTGTGGGAACCTGGGGGACTGTCCGACAAAAAGGGAAGAATCCTCCAAACTACCCTTCAGAAAGTGATGGGTTCACTGTCCCAGAAGGGGCCTGCCTGGAGAGTGTTTTTAGTAAGTAATGGTTCACTTTGCCAGGAGAGGTGATAGAGCATTAATGCACTACAAGCCGAGCGCTGGCTTCCCTTCCGTGGCACTCAAATGCTCTGCTGTTCAAGGATCACTGAGGAGGAGAATCAGGGCTTTTTTTTAATTATTTTTTATTTCATCAAGATTAGTGTTGGTTTTATTTTATTTTGAGCAGATCGCAGGAGGTGATCTCTGCATTGAATTTTCTCTCAGGCTGGGAATACCACTGTTCTGATTACATAGTTAAACCCCTAAACCTTCAGTGTTAGCCCTTTATACTCTGAAAAATTTACTATCTGTTTCAATAATTCTGAGTTTTAAAAGAATTCACATTACTTGTTTTGTACCTACATCAGAAAAAATCCTTACGTGGAGCTTTTCTAACTTCAGTACAAATGCAGTACTGGAAAAGCCAAATTATCAGCTAAAATCTCTTCCTCTGCTAGAATGAAGTGGCAGAATGCAGTGATTGGAATGACTGAATCCATGGAAATGAGAGGGTATTTCTCAGCTGTCCAGGTTCTATCTTCTCTGTGGCCTTTACACTATACAGTACCATACGCCTGAGCCTGGCCTACTGGGTCTTCACAAGGACTCTGGTGTATGACCTTTTCCATCAGAAGAGGGAGGATCTTTTACTTCCTACACATCAAATTTATTTGTGTCAAACTACAGAATTCTGGAGAATATAAAGCCACAAAGCTCCAACTTCCTTACACTTTGGCTGACAACCAGGGGAACAGCTGAAACAGCAGAGATCAAAGCTGCAGTACCTCAAACAGCTTTGGCTCTACTGAAATTGAACTCAGCAAAGTGTAATGGTGATTCACTTCTCGGGCCTGAGAAGTATCCACTCGATCTTCTTCCCCAGTGAGGCCTCCTGCATCCTGCATGGGATTCAATTGGACAAGATTTGTAGAGACCTTCGTGGTCTCGAACCGACTGAGTGTGCTCTAGGGTGAGACAAGGAGAAGATACCTGAATATTCAGACTACTAGAGGAGATTTATAACTCAGTAAGTTAAGGGAGACTCTGCAAGTAGTGTTGATTCTTTTTCTGAAGCAAAAGCAGAAATAGAGATCTTTATCTAGTTATAAAATGGACCTGGTATTAGTCTTTGAGTACATAAAAGGCTGATGTAAAGAGGGAGGGTATCCATTTTTGTTCGATCCATGCTGGATAAAACAAAAAAGAAGAGTCTGAGACTGATCAAGAAGCCTCAGATAAGATTTTAGGAAACCTTTGCCCATGATAATGGTAATAAAGCCCCAAAATACATTTCTTACTGAAACTGAAGGATTTTAGAAGAATCTGTCTGAACACAAATTGGTCTGGCTGCAGAGCAGGGAGAAGCAGTAGGTGACATGGCTCTTCCAGCCTATGATTCCATGATTTTCTACTAGGCTATACTTTTGGCCAAAGTCCTGGGTTTGTGGAGCATGATTTGTTCTGCCCCATTTCTATCCATCTACCATGGACAGAATGGGGGAAGGGCAGGGAAGTTAATTTTTGTGCATCTCTCTCTCTTCTGCCCTTGTCCATTTAGACACAGAGAGTTCTCGTTCCAGCCTGGACTCAATGAGATTAAGACGGCTGAAATTTAGACTGAGCTGTTTCTGAACTACTCAGCTGACACATTCGGCTTGTTCCCAGACAGGCTCGTGGTTCCGTGTGGATCCTCTGAAGCCAAAGTAAGTGCTGAACAAGTCTTTCTCAACCTCTGTGCCAATCCATGGGAGCCTGGCAGTAGGTTCAGTGAAGTACCCTCCAGATCCTCAGATGTGTTAAGTTGCCAGAAAGTGCCAGGTAGCTCAAGTTGCCCTCTACACAGCACTGGTCGAGTGAATGCAATGCATAAAATAGCGGTGGACTTAACTGTGCTTCCTTTTAGGTACAGTTTATTTCTTAACGCATGGCTGTCAGTGTCGTAACCCCTAGGGTCTAGCAGAATATGTGACCTATTGTGTTTGGCCCATGAAAGTGATCGACTCTTTCTACCTAGTCACATACCTGTAGAGTCCCATGTGACATTTGGTTCACCTGGGAGGTAGTTTAATATTCTCTTTTGGGTTTTTTTTTTTTTTTTTTTTTTTTTTGCCTCAGGAGGGCTTCATTTTAATTTATTGAAAGAGAAGCTCCTTGAGTTTTGGTAGTTACAGTTCTGTGTGTCTAACGACTTCCTCAGCTGTGCTGTGCTCTTCTGCAGAGATCGTCTTACTTCCACTTCACGAGAGCAGAAGGTCACCTTGTAGGAGCAGCCGCTGCAGTCCGTGCACGCTGACCTGCCGCGTGATGTTAACATTAGGGAAGTTAGTAACGTTCCTAAAGCATCCTCTGCTACTGCATGCCTGTCTCTCTCATAAAAACCAGGGCTCAACAATGCAGCCCATTTTCAGAACACTCCTGGATGTATGTAGGAGTTGACTGAACGTGGTGGGTGTCTTTCAGTTTATCATTGAGAGACCTGTAGTCAAATTACATTTGTTTTCATTACGTCCAAAATACTTTCTAGACTTCCTCAGAAAAGCAACAAAAATCCAGAGGAAAGCTGACTTCTGACGGTGTTAAGAAGCTGAAAAAAAAACCCCCACCCAAATAAATTTTGAAAGACTCCTTAAAATAATTTCTTTTTCATTTTATTACACTCTGCTGTAGTGCTTCATGTCATCCTTAAAAAGGTGTGTGTGTCAGGCCTGGCTTTTGCCTTGCTCTGAACAGAGCACATTAGGTCTATTTGTCATTATCACAACCTTTGTCTCTAGGCATCTCTTTGTGGCACTCGGGTTTTGTAGCTCCTGGAAGCTTTTCTGTTCTTATTGATTGTTGTAGCTGCCAGTGGCTGCTCTTTCAATGTGACACAACAATTTTTACTTTCACCACCTCTGCATACTGCCCTTTGGAAGGAGACCACCTAGGAGGAACAGATGTGAGTTTTAAGTGATGAGAAGGTGTTAATCGTTTCTTTCTGATCTCTCTTCCCTTTACCCACCGGGTTGTCTGCACATTCTGCCATAGATACTGAGAGAACATTGTAACGGGTTTGTGTTCAGACCTCTTGATCCAAAGTCTTTTATTTTCCTGTTGCTGATACTGACCTGACAAAGTTCAGGGAGGGCCTGTTGGTGTCTTCACAGGGTTAGGAAGGTTTCAGTAGAAGGTGACCTACGGTGAGATGGAAGGTCAGTGCTTCCTGCACACTCCTGTCAGCAGAGGAACTGGTCTTGCTGTTGGAGATAGCAGTTCTGTGGAGGCTCATGAGAAAACAGGCTCTGCTAAAACAGGCTCAGGGTGAGTACAGGATCCTGTGTTCACTCCAGGCATGATTTTGCAGAAAACCCAGCGTTCAGCTTGTTTTGAAAGCAGAGAGATACTTGTCAGCAATTACTGCTGAGCTAGGGAGGGTATGGTTAAGATAGATAAACTTGTCAGCTGTGTCAACTGTGGTGATGGAAGAGCAGAAGGGCCAGCTGTAAGGTTGAAAAAGACCTTTGTATTTTAGATGCAGATAGTGAGGTAGCTCTTGTGTAATGCTTCAAAATGGTTGAGAGTATCCTTGTTTTTATATACACTAATTCCACAATTACTGCAGAAGAAAAGAGCCAGGAATGATGGCCTAAGAGGGGTGTATCATCACCAGGACTCCTGTTGACTGTTGGCAACATTTTTTTTGTAGGCCTGGCTGACTGAATCTTTCAGTTTAGCTCCCCTTGCTTTTCAAGGGATTAATTGGTGGTCTTCTACGTACAATGGGTTTGCTCATCATCCGTCTTTTATACTTATTAAAATTGTAACTGTTGCTGGTTTTCTCCAAAGGGTCTTCCTAGTCTTGGCTGACAGCTGTGTCAAATGCAGTCTTTTTCTTGTCCAAGTCTGATAGTGTAAGATTCTCACTATGACATCAAATTTCAGACTGGCAATGACGTGCTGCTAGGCTTTGATTGTCTACATGGGTTGTCAGAACACTGAAGAGTCACTTGGAAGGCCCAGGGAGCCTGAAACCTTCAAACGTGCAAAATGCATAAGCACAGTGTATCCAGAACTGGTTTAATGTGTCAGGAATTTCCTTTAAATGCTACGCTTATTTTTATATGCAGGTAATCATAAACACATTGTGTTTTTGTAGGACCTAGACAAAATAGTATCTTCTGCTCTGCTGCCTGAGAGCCAGCAGAGGGAGTGAAAGTGAACTGCTAAACCACCTGGGGCAATGCTGAACCGAGGTGCTGAGGAAAAAAAGCTGGTGCGCACAAAAAATTACCCCTTGCATTCTTTTCAAGTCCCATTAGAAACAAAGACTAAATGATCAGTCTGCCAAACAGAAAAATATGATAGTCGTAACAAAAAAACCATTTTAATTCCATGCTTCTAAGTGGATATTAGCAACAATAACATTAAACAAAATTAAACCATAAAAAAGTACTCCCGAGTACCGTATTCATAGTCAGCACACAGATCCTGATGAGCCTTCTGATGTGTTCTCTCCATTACAGATGCTAATGGGAGGGAAGTGAAAAATCTGTGTGTTGCCCTTGGCTTGTTCAGACTGTTGCTGTGTTTATTTGTGTAATATCACTCTCCCCCCGCCCAATAAGTTACAGGTTTCAAGCACTGTTTTGCTCAGTCACAGTGAAAGATGCTTTAATGCATCTTCATTAATATACGTGAAATGCTGTTACTGTTTTCTGCCGAGGAGGTAACTGTGGCTTTTCCGTCTCAGGTCTCAGCTGTGTGTGTGAGAGTAGGAGAGGCAGAGAGACCAGGAGAGGGGAAGTGGAAAAGAGAGTTGTTTTGTTTACCTGTGTAGGTAGCTTAAAAAATCCCCGACAATCTTTCTGTTCATGTGGTTTCTACTTTCCCCTTTGCATATCGCAGATCACACTAGTACAGAAATCAACGAGTGAAGGTCCTATGTATCAGTATATCAGGAATGATAATAAAGGAATAACAGAAATAGGAGGACGTGCACATTTATTATTAATCAATCATGAAAGTAATTACAGTGTGTCAACTGCTTGGCCTTGTCTAGACCGTTTCTTCTTATGTTAATAAATGGAAAGATTTTAGGCGTCAGAATAAATGGTGGTGTTTTCACTTCTGAGAACAGGAAGGTAAGTACAGCAGCAGGTTCACTTTGACATTGCAGCGATGCGCCAAGGATCAACTATCTCAGGAAAATAAAACTTCTTGTTCGGTGGTACCGAGTCAGGAACATTGACTTCTTTTGGAAAAGATGGTGTTCTTTTTCACTTGCTCCAGTCAGATCCCATCCAGTGATTTCCTCCCTAAGATGCATGCGTTGCAGCCTGTTCTTGTCTAAGAAAGATTTTTACCAAGTAGGGGGTATTCCTGTCAGCACCAACTCAAAGGATGAACTATCTGGAGGTTTGATTCATGAAGGCAAATCAAAAGAGTTTTTTAATGTACAGCTTGGAAGAGAAATGTGAGGGAGAAATGGTCTGATAATCTAAAATGTTTCAGAAAGTCACAAGTGCTGTGAGGTTGCAAAATAAAACCCGGAACACGCAGCATAAAACCCAAAGGAAGAACTCTGGGGAAAAGCCATAAAAGACGATACAAAGGAGTGTAATTTCTCGAGGTAAAATGAGATGATGAAATTTGTTCTTGACTGTGAGTCAGCGTACAGAGGAGCACATTTCTAAGAAACATGATAGAAGTACAGTCAGTGACTAAGGCTGAATAGCATTCTTAGAATACTCTAATTGCTACACTGATCAGGATTAGGGACTAGGCAGTCTCTGCAGTCTCTAATTCTTGTAATTGCCTGGATTTATTCACCATTTCAGTACATGGCAGATAATATTTCATCTTCTTGCAGTGCCTTTCAGCAAATGACTTTAAATAGCTTTAATTAATACTTAAAATATTCCCCTTTGTGATCAACAAGTGCTCTGCTTCTTACAGACAAACTGGTAAAGTGAGACGAGTACGAAATGCAGCTCTAGGTAGATGGGCTTTTCTGAGGTCTGCGCATTGCTTGGAGTCACTGCTGCCAAAGAGAAAGGTAAAAACACCTGATCTGTGTAACTAAGTAGCTCAGCCTAAATTGTACGTATGAACTGTCCACCAAGACCTGCCAGCGGATCAGGAATCATCCAGTCAATAAGTTTGCAAATTATTCTGATAAAATTGTGGTCAAGAATTTGACATACGACACGCGAAGAAAGTGAAATTAATTGGAAACTTCTGCCGAGCTGTAGCAGGCATTTGTTCGGGGAAGACTTTTCACCAGATGACACCTCCTGAGCATTGCTTGGTCCTCATTTGATACACTCCCGGTAACAGCCGGAGTACTGCAGTGAAAAATGCTACGGTTTGATACAGTAGAGAATATCAGAATCTGAATGAATGTTTGAAAAGAATCAAAGGCTCTTTTGTCTCCTTTGACACCTGATACTCTGCAGCAAAGATTTCACTTCCACTGACTTAAAACTGCCGTAGGCCTTGTTTCCTGCTCCAAATACCCAGGGAGTAAATCTCTCCGATTGTTAAACTGCATCGATACAGAACATCAGGAGGAATGTGCAGCAGAATGGATATAATGTGAAAAATCTACAAGGCTGAAAATAAAAACTAAACAACCCTCTGATCTGCACACATAGTCCCATGGTGCGGCTGACCCAGAATTGTAATGCAAATATTGTAGTTCAATCAGGCTATTTTAAGACAGGATAGGAATGAGGCTTCTGCTTTCCCCAGAAGGAATGTACATCATTGCCTCTTCTTTAATTTCCTTTTGATTAAAAAAATATTAGACTGTCTGAAGAGTATGTGCTGTGGGTTGAGGGAAAGAGCAAAATCAAAAGGAATGAGAAATACAGGTGAACCTGTCAATTCAGGTTCACTGGGAAGAGCTTAGAACTTTTTGTTGGATGCTTTTAATGTGATTTAGTTTGGCTGATTAGGAAATTCAGTTGCTTTCCCTTTTTCTTTCTAGAATTCCGAACTGTACCGCTGAGATTCTGGATGAGGAGACAACAAGGGGATGTGAGTTAAGTTCCTATGCAGTTCCTCCCTCACCAGTGGTTCAAGGTTTATTTCCATCGCCATGAGTTCAGTGGTTAGTGAGATGTGAGGTTTTCATACCTGAAAGATGCCAAAGCTGAGCTTTAGCGTTGCCCCGTTCCTTGCGGGTGGCAAAACCTTTCTTTGTGAACTTGGATTGGTTTCGAAGGTTTGCAAAATATTTGCAAAATGAAAGAAGGTCGTTAGAAAATTTCCAAATGGTTTGCTACTATTTTATTATTTAACTGATTGTGGTGGCAATTTTCCACATACTCTTTGTTTGCTTTTGAGCCAAATGGGTTAGTTTGTTGTGGTTGACATAGAACTTTTGACCGGTCGCCAGAGCTTTTGAATGGCTAATGGCTAAACTTACCCACTCTCAAGAGATTTAGCAGAAACTGTTTTTTACTGCTTTTCACATTCTCTAAAAAGGGTTTGGGAAGTGTCAGTTGCAGAAAGCCTTAAAAGACTATCCAGTATATGATGGGGAGAATGGTTTTTCTTGACAGCTTCATGGAGACACCAGAGGACAGAATAGTATTTCGACCGCAGCATACTAGATGATAGCTTTCCTCTTAAGAAGACAATAAAGAAGGTTGAGGAAAGAGAACTGCTGACACAGAGAGGGAGCTATATGGGCTTTATCGGGAACATCCTGAAGCGACGGAATGTTGAATTAGTTGAATTCCCATTTTGTTGTGTCTGGTTTTACTGTCTCCCAGCTAGTTTGCATTGTGGAGCCGTAGAGTGGCGACGGGAGCGAATATGGTGCTGATACAAAGATTTTACATGAAGATTTGCATGGGGTAGATAGTGGAAAATCAGACTGCACCGTATGAATATACACGTACACACCGGTAAAGCGATGCATAAAACTTCTTTTAATCCTTGACTTTTGAGAGCCTTCTGTTCTGTTGAGGTTTCTGCTCTTTAGTACGGAATATTATGTAACAGTTTCTGTTACTTTGTCTGTTGATCTGTCACTCCCACCCTTCTCTGCTGAAGCCCAAGGCAGTCGCTTTGCACATGCAACTTGTCAATGTGAAATTTGAAACTCTTCACGCGTTTCAGAAGCTGATCCTCCCTCCCCAAGATGATCATTCCATTTGATACAAGGTACAGACATTTCCATGGATTTGGAAGCTTTGCAGTATTAACTGGAGGAGGGAGGAAATTCTTTATGCGGTTCTGCGTGTTGGTGATGGGAATGGACTCTTTGTTTCCTCCCGTCTAGGTGTGCCTGGTGCTCTACCGCAGGGTGAGGTGCCACAGAACTCTTCGGCCGAACGATTTCTATGAATTTCAGCAGCAAGACCCTGAGCGAGGCGGTGCTGGTAGTTCCAAACAAACAGCCGTAAAACTGTGCCCACATTCTTCACACTGTGCTTTCTGGTTTTGTAGAGTCTCTCTCTTTCTTTGGGCTTCATAATTTTTTAAGGGTGTTTTTGGTTGGTTTTTTTTTTTTTTAGTTTCTTTTTAGCTTCTTCCTCTCTTTTGCAGTGCATTAGTTACTATAGTAACTATGCTGTGGATGGTATAGAAAGAGGCTAGTGCACCCTGGCAGTGAAGTATAAAGCCACTTTATATAATAGTTTGGAATTTATATCACGGTAGCGAAAATGCACCAGTTTTGCGGTGATTTCCATGACCACATATGTGGTATAATTGTGTATATATAGCACTCTTAGGTCATCACTGGTAATTACCCTCTTCTGCCAACAGCCGAAGGTTGGTAACAGCCCTGCCTGAAATTCTAGTCTGCAGACAAAGCATTCTGAAACACACAGCCAAGCACTTCCCACCGTCCCTTCTCGCCTTCTGAATGCGTTTAGTTGTTCAGGAAAAATAATCTGTACCTGTCAGCAGAATGTTATATTCTAGCAAATTTAACTTCCACTTACTAAATAGCTGGTTGGTGAGGGGTTGTTTCTGGACCAGCTGCTATTCGCAGTGGGTTGAAATACTTCGCGTTACTACATCACATCCCACTGGTATAAAAGCCACAGTGCTTGTGCTGGGGTCCTCTTCTCTCCTAAGCTACCTGCTCTGAGTTAGGGTTTTCACAGAAGCATACCAAACATTGCGGAGAGCAAAGGTAAGCAAGAAAGTATTCCTGACACCAGTTCTGACCTGTAGCTTCAGCATAGCTCCAGGAGACCCTGAAGGACGGGGTAGTTGTTGATAGTGATGTATTACATACCTGGTAACTTCTGCCTTTTCTGGTGATAAGAAGAGACTTGGTTTGGTTTGGGTGTTGTTTTGATGTTTTCTTTTTTTTTTAATTATTATTATTTTCACAGAGCATATTTGAGCACAGCCTGGTGTAAATTCTTACTTTAGTAACTGTGTTCTACCTATCCCTGGAGTTTTGAGTGAGAGCATTACCATTCATTACTTCCTGTCCCAAACGTAGTGCTGCCAACTCTCATGGTTTTATTGAGTCTCAGGATGCTTGTATTTTCAAAAGGTTCCAGCTCCTGAAGTAATGCAAATATGTGAAATCTATTTCATCACATAAAGGGCGCACTTTGAGCTATCTCAGCTGAGGGAAAAGCTTGAACTAGCAACTCAATGCACGGTAAGGATAGGGGGGGAAAAAAAAAAAGTAATTTAAAAATATGTTCTTTTTAATATAGTTTCTAGTTTAAGCAAGTATCTTTTTGAGTTCCTGATTCATAAATTTTGGATGTTTGAACTTGACAATAAGGTATTGTTTGTTTATTTTCACTGCCGTGCTCCACTTGGGAGCTTGAATCTCTCTCGCTGGTAGAATGTCCTTTGTACTACCTCATTAAAGAGAGAAGTCGAAACTAGAAACCCATTTTTAAAATGTTTTCATGGTTTCTTCAAGTCTTATTCTTGTGACCTGAAACTTTGCTGACACCTCTTTCTGACTACTATGGCAGATTCTTGATGAGCTGGCTAATTCTTTATTTAAATCCTACAAACTGCTTCATAGATGCATCCCAAAATCAGTTTTGGGCTCACTCACTCCCAGCAGGATACTGAGGGGCTGGAGCGTGGCCAGGGAAGGGCAACGGAGCTGGGGAAGGGGCTGGAGCACAGGGGGGGTGAGGAGCAGCTGAGGGCCCTGGGCTTGTGGAGCCTGGAGAGAAGGAGGCTCAGGGGAGACCTTCTGGCTCTGACAGCTCCTGACAGGAGGCTGGAGCCAGGGGGGTCGGGCTCTGCTCCCAAGGGAAAAATGAAGGAGCAAGAGGAAAGAGACTCAGGTTGCACCAGGGGAGTTTTTGACTGGAGCTGAGGAACAATTTGTTCCCCCCCCTGCCTTGAGGGTTGTCCAGGGCTGTCCCAGGCTGCCCAGGGCAGGAGGAAGCAAAAAAAGAAAATGTTTTTCATTATGACCCTTCTCCCCGAGCGAAGGGGGTCAGTGCAGGGACCCTGGCAGCCGCCCCAGCTGCCGTTTCTGTTCCTATAGCTCCATACCCAGCACCAGCTCCCAGGACCGTTCTCCACCAGCACAACCCAGCCCTCCCACGGCCAGAGGAGCTGCCGGTGGTGGCCGGGATGGTCCAAGGCGACGTGTGAATCAACGGCTGCTTCTTCCCAGATACCCATTTCCCTCCCTTGCAAGCTGCTTCTTAACGAAGAGAAGCAAAATGTCACAGGTCTTGCATTTCAGGGACCCTTCAGACCCTGTTAAAAGGCAATAACGCCGAGGAATTTCCTTTCAAGAAGTCCATTTTCCCTCATCCCTCTTTAAGTAGGATCTAAAGCCGCTTGGTAATTAAGGAACAATGAACGGGGGAGGCAGCCGGGCGAGGAACCTTCTGTCCCTCGTCTGGAGCTGTGCTGGGAAAGCTTCAAACATCTGGATTCAAAAGAAGCAGACGTAAATCTATAGCGCTAATTAAATCTGGACTGCTGGAATGTAAATCTGTCTTCCTGTCGTTAGCCCTTGGGAGGATGGAAACACCACCGAGGGCTGGGGGTAGGAGCAGAGCCCGGTACCGACGGCGTGCGGTGAGATTAAGAAGCGAGGTGGAATCAATAATGGGTTTTTTTTTTTTTGCGAGTGATATCTTCAAACAGAAGATATTTGCGGGTGAGGAATCTCCTGCTCTGGTTCTTCCCTCCCCTGGCCACATCCTCACACCAGGACCTGGGTGGTGACATCACTGGGGGGGTTGCTCTCCTTGCTCTTGAGTTGCCTTTGGTGTTCGAGGAAGGATTTAATAAGATGAAATAAGAACAATAGGTGGAGGGAGGAGCGGAGCATCGCTGCCTCTGGTGTAAACGCTCCGAGCGGGGCCGGGATGGACTTTTAATTGCTGAAAATCGAGCTCTTCACGTCAAGAAGGTTCCTATTAAGGGATCCATCCTCTCAAACCCCCCTGGGAACGGGAGGAAATCTCTTCAGGGTGTCTTGTTGGTAGCAACGTGCTTTTGATGTGTAAATGCAACGCAGGAGCCTATAGAGAATCTGCTGGATGCTTTTGTAGAGCTCCTTGTGTTAGGGCTGCAAAGCATTTTGCTTTCTAATCCCAGTTTTACCGCACTCGTAACTCCTCAAAATATTCACCTTTGATCTCCCAACTTTCCGTGGTTGAGGTCAGAGCAAAGTCCTTAGGCTTTGGGGTTGTGTTTTGGGTTGCTTTTTATATATTTAATTCTTTTATCTTCTTTAACTCCTCGGAAAAATCCCTCCAGCCGCTCTGCGACTCGGGATGAAAATCCGTTAAAGGGAAAAAAA
>JAAGNO010019125.1:93668-139258 GCA_033439905.1 Ceryle rudis
TCTTCTCTTCTCTTCTCTTCTCTTCTCTTCTCTTCTCTTCTCTTCTCTTCTCTTCTCTTCTCTTCTCTTCTCTTCCTTCTCTTTCCTTCCTTCTCTTTCCTTCCTTCTCTTTCCTTCCTTCCTTCTCTCCTTTCTTTCCTTTACTTTCATTCTTTTCTGTCTTTCTGACTCCCCCTCAGCCTAAAAAAAAATCAGTCTGACCCAATCTGCATTTTTTACGAACACACAGGTTAAGCAGCTGCCGCCTGGAGGAATTTACAGGCTCATCCTGACGTACAGCGCGCGAGGACTACACGGGCTGATACTGGGAGTAGTGAGTTGTTAATTGGCCATTGAAAGATACATAAAAGAAACATGTTTGGGATTTTCTTAGGAACTAAAGGTGTCGCAGGGGGTGTCTGCCCTGAAGAAAAGGGATCCTTTTTTTGGTGTAGCAGTGGGTAGTGTCAGTGAAGAAGTGGAGTTCAGACCTGGGGAGCATTTTGTGCGGAATACTAGGATGCACCAGAAATAGCAGATTACACTTGGTGGGAGTTTCTTATAGGTGAAAAAGAGGCTTTTAGATTAGTTGTGGAAAATAGATGAGCTTTAAAAAAAATTACATAGAGTAGCAGAACATCCCCTCTTCACTCTCGTTTCAAATGTACACAGCAGAAGAAAGTATTCTCCCTCCTTTGCCCCATCAGCTCCTCTTCCCCATTTCCCTGTGTCATGTGGAAGGATAAAAAGAGCACTGAACTCAGAGCGTCTGATTTGGTTGGACAGGAGAAATACTGAAAAGATCTTTGCTGAAGGCAGATCTGTAGGCAGCAAACAAGGGTGAGTGGAAAGGAGTTGTCCTGAAAGGCTCTTATCTGGGATCTCATCTCATTTCATCCAAGTGGGGGATGTCTGACAAGTCCAGACAGCTAGGCAGGGCCAGTGTTAAAACCAGACCGTTGCCCTTCAGTGGTTTGAGAGCTGCTGCTGGAGGGAGAATGTTAAGCAGTACAAACTCCTGAAGATTTTTATCCCTAAGATAGTGTGAGCTATGTAGGTTATGCTGTCTAACTGGTAGTGGATACTCTTGGGACCAGTTACCATATTCTACTTTTTAATATTTTTTTTTTTGACTCTAGGTTGTAATTCTTTGTATTCATTTATGGTGAGAAATGCTAATGGGTCTAAATCTGCTCTTCACATAGACAACCTTTTACAAACCTCAGAAGGAGATTTTGCCAAGGAAGGATTTCAGCTTGTGGTTTCACAGTAATGTCTTGTGCAATACAAATATGCACATTTGTCCAAAACCCAACGAACCAATTTCTTAGGAAGCAAAGGCAGTGAAGAGTCGGTCCGAGTTGTACCAAGTCTTTCATGGATCTGGCGACTTTGCTGAGTGGGTCCCAAGATGGGGTTTGGTCTTTGGTACGTCTCCAAGGATCCGTGTAGGTCAGCTCTTCATATCACCCTGGCACCTTCGTCATTATGTCTGACGAAAGACACTGGCTTTGGTGGGATTCCCATGGGCACTGCTGCACTGGGAGCCCGGGGAAAGTTTTGATCAGATGACTTCAGCTGTAGAAGCAGAGAAAGCTCCTTGATCCACCAGTATTAATGGAAGAACAACCACAGATCTGCTCTGCCTCTTGTTATCCTGGCTCTTCACTGCTTTTGTGCCAGCTCTGTGCCTCACACCCGCACTCGATGTCATACAGACTCCTGAATCTGGTGGTTACCAATTGCAGGCTGGAATGTGATGTCTTGGAGTCCTCATATCTTATGCATAGCAAGGGAACATAACCAGATATATTTCTAAAATAGTTCTGCTTCTTCCCGTTGTTCAGGGAAAGGATATGGTGTGTTCAGGAAAGGGATGTGATTGGTGCAGGCGTAGGCTTACTACACGTCATCTGTCTTCCCATCGTATTTAATCTGAGGCTTTTCTGTGTTTGGGGAAAGATTTGCAGGGGACTTAAGTAAATTATGGATAGTTACATGTTAGGAGATACAGAGCTGGTGGTCTTTGTTGAAGTGGCTGTAGGTATTGTAATGAACCCTTATCACAGTGATTACTTTTCAACCGAAAGAGGCTTTACCTGAACTAATGTTTTGATTTGGAGCAATAGTGCAGTTTTGAAGGGAGCCCCTAATCACCTCTACTTCCCGTGCTGTGCCGTGGCTTTAGACTGCATTAACTATGCTTCTTCTGGGGGTACTTAAATCAAGACCCCACTTTAGAAGCACCACGACCCCCAGCTGTGATGGAAGCATCCAAACCACTGACTGATCTGGTGGATATTCCCGAACCAAATACAGGGCAGGGATACTCTGTCCGTGGAACCAGGCTCAGTCTGCTCCAAAGCGAAACTCCAGGACGGCCTTTGGTGCACGCTTTGATCTACTAATGTGCTCCGATTCTTCAACGCTACTTGCAGGATGTACCACAAGTGACTGCGGTTTAAGTGTCTGAATTAAATGTAAAGCTGAGAAGGAATCACTCCTATGCCAATGTGCCAGTTCAGCCCAGTTGTTCATACTGGGAGCAGCCCTGTACCCGAAGGCCCCCAGCTTCACAGTAGCATTAGTGGATAGAGCAAGTTCTGGTGGTCTTTGCCTACCAGATCCCTTCAGTGAAGTCAACCCCTCGTTTCCCCATACAGGAATATGACGGTCAGTTGAAGATTTGTGAAAATTCCCTTCTCAGAGAAGGGCTAAAGCTAAAACTTACTATCAAGGAGCGAGAGGAGTAAATGGTGCGGTAGGGGAAGTCATTAGCGCGAAGTCATTAGCGCGTCCTACATGCCCGTGCATTGCACCGCAGATTGATCTCCCTCTTGTTCAAAGGACAAGGGTACCTGAGACAACCTCGGGGAACTTTAATTTTAAATTCCCTCCCTTCCACACCAAAGTCAATCTTCTGAAGAAGGAAACTGGAGGTAAATGTTCCTGCTTTTCATCTGCGGGTGGGGCAGCGACTCCCAGCCCGTGGCTGCATGCCATCATTTTTGCCACTATTCTGAAAAGGGAGAGATTTTGTAAAACTTTCATCTTAGAACTGGAGAACAGCTGGGGTGATTCAAGCTCTCTGTGCCCTCTGGCTCTCTGTAATTTCCTCTTTCTTCACGACGAGCGCAAGCATAATTGTTGGGTTCTTCTCGAGAAGGGAAGGTTGTACTTGTTTCTTTTTAATCATTAATATGCATCCCTCAGACCCTATATTGGAGGGTTTTTTTTGGTAAGAGAGCAGAGAACCACTGCGAATGTGGGTGCAAGAATAAAAGATGAAGTCCTGGTACAGCCCTGAGACATGGTGAGAGAAGGGACACAAGGGATTCAGGGGCTGAAGCTGTACTGAAGGCAGGAATCCTGTCAGAGGACAGGGGGGTTCTGCCATATGTAATAGTTCATACGGGGTGAGGAAACAAAGGAATTCTTACAGAAAAGCAGTGCTGACATTGTTTTCAAGTTAAGCTTTTTGTTCTCATTAGTCCTATGAAATTTCATGGTGAACCGGTCTAAATTATTAGCTCCTAATGCTATTGTTTCTTGCCTTGTTTTTTGCAAAAATGTTATAAATCTCAATTTTTATGGTGCTTTGCTTGATAATGCATGGATATTTGGCCACAGGATTCCCCATGCTAGTTAGTCTGGCTAGTATTATGTTATCTTTGTCTTAGAGCTGGCAATGTAATTAAAGTACATTAATATTGATTAAGCTTCGGTGGTTCTAGATTCTCAGGTTTGAATTCAGTGTGCATAGGAATACAGAGAAGGAGTTTTATGCACCCTGTGTGCATGTAGGAATGATTTCTGGAAAGTGCTGAAGATTTTAGCCTAAAACTTCTACCAGAAAAACCTAGAACATTACAGTTTCACTCCTTCATCTTCATTTAGAAGCCACTTTTTTTAAGGAGAGGAGGAGCTCCAACTCCGGTTTCCGTATATGACTATGGACTGTTCACAGTGTACAAAGGTCATAAATCAGATCCTGGAAACAAAGAGATTGTTCTAGATTCCTTTTACTTGCTGGATGGCCTCTAGGATTCAGTTTTCCAGACCTTTCTACACATTTCAGAAACTATTTTCTAATTGGCAGGGAAGACTGGTGTGTAATTTCTCGAGTCCAGGAGCTGGGTCTGGAAAATACAAAATACTGCAAGAGCAGCCAAAAAAGGGGTTGTTCACATATATCTGAGTTATGAGCATCTTGGTCGTTGTAGTCTGATGTATTCTGTACTAGTTTAAATAGGAGTTTGTTCTGTTTGCTTCACCTGAAATTCTTCACCATGTTCTGGCTTTTACGTATTCAAAATAATAATTTTTCCTGTATAAGAGTAATCAGGATGCCACAGGTCTAGGGAGGAAACACAAGGACGGTATGGTGGAAGTCTTGCCTTAGATTTAATTTGGGTAAAATTACTTTTGACATATTCTTCCTTTATTTTATTGCTTCTCCTCCTGTGAAAGGGGAATGAACACTGGGATTTCCAGGTCAGAGTACAACAGGAACCTGAATCAGACCAGAAGCCTGTGGGAAGCTTGCCAGTGCCTGCCTGCTCTTCACTTCTGTCTGCTGCTCTGTAATATGTATGACCACTAAACACTAGTGTTACATCAGGAGAGGAAGCAGACAGGTCTTTCTTGGTGTGGAGAGGGGTAAAACTAGTCAGCAAGTGATAGAATGCCCTCCCGGACACAATGCTTGAGAGACTCCGAATCGCCTGCAACTATTTACGCTGCATTCAGTTCCCCAGGTACTTGCCTTAGCCCTGAACTCCATCACATAGTGGATCCTTCCCTTTGTGGGCATTCTCAAGGATTCTGCTTAAAAGCTTTGCAATATGTGCAAGAGGTAAAAAAAAACCCACTTAATCTGTTGGGCTGGTCTGC
Source organism: Ceryle rudis (assembly GCA_033439905.1). Lineage (NCBI taxonomy): Eukaryota > Metazoa > Chordata > Aves > Coraciiformes > Cerylidae > Ceryle > Ceryle rudis. Next base: position 98,541 of record JAAGNO010019125.1, read on the forward strand.
TCTTCTCTGAATACAACCCTCAGCCAGCCAGAGCTCTCCAACAACTGTCCCCACCGAGCCGCCCCTCTTGCTCTCTTGATTTAAACAGGAATATCTCTGCATTTGCTTTACAAAGGTGCAATAGCCAGCTGAGATGAGCACCAAGTCCATTTTTTACAGTAGGTGTTCCTTCCTCACTTGCTTTTGCCAGGAGTTGTGCTGGCGGGTAAACTCATTCATCCTGTGTACAAAGAGGGAGATTTTGTGCTCCTGCCCCTTGCGCTGTCATTTCTACACGCGTGGCCCTACCAGCAGCCCTGCGTGTCCCCTTAGTTGCAGGTTAGAGGCAGAAAAATGTCCCCTTTCTGTCAGTAAATAGCACTCCTGAGAGTTTCTCAGCTGGTAGCCCCAGCGCCCTGCAGCGTTTTCATTGATTTCGCACAGTGCGAGGAGGGGAATTTTTACCTCGGAGCGCACAGGAGCCGCACGAAGTTCCTCCAGCTTGGGAAGAGCCAGCTGCACGTCAGCTTCCTGCTACTCAGATCCTTCAGGAGAAGCTGTCAACTTGAGTTTACTTCAAAACTGCCTCCGTTTAATAAGCCTTGTTGTTAGGCTGTAAATTCAAATGCAAGCCTTCAATTTTTCTGCTTTCCTGATGTGATTCTTTACTATATCAATGCAGACGACAACTGCGAGCAGAAGAATGCAAGCAGCTACGTTGGATGTGTCAGCTGGGCCGTGGAAGGTGTACATGATGCCTCTGGGCTTTTCTCAGAGCTCCCATCCCCCCCCCCCCCCCCACGCTCAAACCACTGTGGAAATGCCCTCTTCAAAAACTGCGTGTGCCCGAAGGCAGCCTTGAATATCGAACAAGTACGTTAACCAGAGGCTTCTTCCAACTGCCTTCACTAAAACTCTGGCAGCCAACCCCTGACTCTGGACAGTCAGAGTGAGAAATGAAAGCATCAGTTTCATTGGAAGTGCCCAGAAGCAGCTTAGGGAACATCTGGTTGACTGAGGGCAGGAGGTTCTGTTAGTAAAATCCTGTTGCCACCTTTTAGGAGCCTTTACTGGAAGGAGCTCAAGAGGAGGTGACTGGAACAGGGAAATCCTTCACTCTGGAAGGGGAGGGAGAGAGTGGGGCTGCAGCCTTGGGACTATATGAGAGGATCTCAGAACTGCTCTGGGAATATGCTGGGAATCCTGTGAAGTCGTTATTTACTGTCATCACTTTACAAGGGAAGAAACAGAGTCTCAGACTGGTTTATCTGTGACAAACAGGCTCTGTTACACAGGCCCGTGAGGCTGTGCACCTTTCTGCAGGTGAAGGAGAAGGATGTCTGTGATGTCTCATGCTTCTTCTTCCTATCTGACAGCTTTTGTCATAAAGAGCACAGTCCATCAGGAAAGAGATCTTACCTCTTTTGAAGAGGAAGGTAGGACGCTGAGAATGTTTGAGGTCACCTTTGTGGTGCCCAATTTACATGCTCCCAAAACTAACTGAAGTTTTTTTTGTGCTCGGTTACACCGAGCTGAAGTCAGTGAAAGTTTTTTGTACTCGGTATCTCTTCGATGAGCTGAAAGTGCCGCAAGGTCACGCCAGAAGCCTCCCCAACTTGCAGAACTGTTTCTTGCAGGTTTGTCCCTCCCTCGAGAACTAATTCCTGCTATTGCAGGACTCCGTTCGTTGGCGTAGTTTGTGAGATATTACTTTGGTTTTGTATCTCACTTCAGTCGGCCACCTAAGTCACATAATGCTACGTCTGCTTCCTGAGTGAAACTGGATTATGGCAAGGATGGTTAAAAAATGAATTCCCCCCCCCCCCCCCCCCCGTGGGATTAATGAAATTCCTTTGGTTTTGCTTTTCTCACTCTTCTCCACAACAGGAAAAATCTGAAAAACTTACTTTTTATTTTCCTAAAACAAAGGTTCCAGACGGTCATGTGGCCACAGAAACCGGGGCTTTAGGAAAACATTATAAAACTGTGAGGTTCATTACAAAATCTCCAGAGTGGACAAAGCACTAGCGCTCACCCACATGCAACAGCTCTTGTGGTAGGCAACAAGAAAAACAAAAACCCAAATACCACACATTCTGAATGCTCAGGAGAAAATTCACCATGTTTTTCTCAAGGAAAACACCCACAACACAACAAACAAAACCAAAACACAAACCAGAACCCCCCAAGTCATTTATTTGTATTATTGTCCTCTGGCTGCTCTCTGACTGGCTGTTTTTGAAACTACTTTGAGCTCCTAGGGTCAAACACAAGACTGAAGACAGTTCAGAGAGTCCAGGGAAAGTGAACTTCATCGTATATGAGAATAATTAATGAAAAAATGGTGGCAATAACTGATTTCTCTCTTTTGTTGGACTCTTAACATCGTGTCCTTTTTTCTTTTCAGAATCAAAATGCTTTTATTAGAATAAATGATGTGACTCTGAGGCTAACCTTGCTCTGTGGTATTATTTACAAGGAAAAGGAAGAGGTTTTTCTCCACGCGATAGAAATTTGCAGTGTTCCAGTTTCATCGTAGCTTTATCAAGCTGGTGCAGGTTTCCCAGGAGGCCCCACGAACAACTCCTGCTGTGCCCCAGTGTTGGCACCGCGCTGTTGCTGAAGCCCTGAAATTTGGGAGCTGCTTTTCTCTGTCTCAGAGCAGACTCGTTGTGTCTCTCCTTCTTCTGGCGTTTCTTCTTCCCGTGCACTTCGTGCCCAGCGCGCTGCAGGGAGGCTGGTAATTCATCTCATTGTCATTTCAGGTTCTGGTGCTCTGATCTTGTGCTGTTCTTCCATAAACATCTGCTCTGCATGCTTGCCGTTTGTGTTAACCCAGAAGGCAGTAAATGTGAGAGTAAACAACCCGAGTGGCTGCAGCACTGCGATTGTTAGTCTCCTCTCGCACGGCAGTGGACACCCACTAAGTATTGTTATAGATTCAATCCACAATCATAAAAGCCATTCACAGCTTAAAGCATTTGCTTTTCCTAAGGCCATCTCAAACCCCATACAAGCAGTGCATGTAAAACTCGATTCCAGTTCTAGGAAAACTGATTTTGTCGGCTCTTTCCTTTTGGCCTTCTGCTGCATCCCGCTTCATTTTTAAGATCTTTCCTCAGTTTTGCCTTTCTTTCCAAAGTTCCTCTGCCGAGTGGCATTGTCCTGCAGAAGCTGTTTGCTGGTCCGCCTTCGAGGTCCTCAACCACGTAGAGAAAGCTTGTGATGTCGTCTGTGAACCTTGGCAGTTTGGGAAGGGTCTTCTGTCCACATTATGATGTTTTCCTTGTCCGTGACATTTCAAAGTAAGTTAATGAAAAATGAGTCAGGTTCTCAGTCAGCCTTCAGCCCTTTGGTTGATCTATCAAGTTAAACATCTGCTGACCTCTAACATAAAGGTGCCAGGTCCTTTTGTTCCTGAAATAAAGTGTAAATCTGGGGCTGCTCAGTTCAGTAACTGCTGGTTTTCCCCCTCTATGGTTTTCAGTATCTCTTCTGGTTTGAGCTTTGAAAATGCTTAGGTCATCGATGTCTGAAAGCAGAGGATATGAGGGGATGTCCAAGCTGAAATCTGATTTCTTGGGGATTCAGCATCCAGTATAGGATCCTTTTGTGCTAAGTACTGCTAGAAAATGTTTCCAGCGGAGTGCGTGAGAATACAGGTTTCCCGTGGCACCCTGGCCGTGCTCAGGCTGAAGCCACCTCATAGTATTCAGGACTGAGTCTGAAGCGAACAGTTTTTTCAGCAGATGGGATTCCTTGAAGGTCAAACAAGAATGCTCCTCCTGAGGCTGGCTGCTTCCAGAGTTCCTTATAAAAGTTGCCCTGTTAATTCAAGTTCTTTCGGGGAGCGTGTTTGTGAGGGAGAAATGACGCACATGTAGCTTTTGTACCGTGTTATGTGGAAGTTGCTCTGGCAACTACACATGGCTTATTGAATGCCAAGGTAAATAATAGCAAAAGACATGCATACACTATTATTCTCATAATTTCCTGCTGCCCTCAGGCAGTAATAACTTACACACCCTATTTTCCAAATGTTTCTAATTTATTTCTCATGAGCAGAATTATCTCATAAGTAAAACTCCTCCCCTTTGCAACCAGTCCTGCCTCCTCTTTTACAACTGCCACAGCTGAGGTGACCAGTCAAAGGACAAGATGACGATAAGCGTATTTACCGTTAACTAGTGAAACAGAACGGCTGCAGCACATTGAAACTCCTCAGTCGTTCTGCTCGTTCATCTGGAGCTCTGGAATTCTCCCTTTACAAGCATTAATTCTGCATGCGATGCCGCCTGCAATTCTGCAAACATATTTCCTTGCTTATCATCCCAGATGATGTTTCTCATACAGCTTCTGCTTTTATATCTGAATCTTAGACTGTGATATCCTTGTTATTCCAGTCCCACATCTGTCATGTGCAGCTTGAGCTTGATTTGCAACATGCCTTTTATATCAGCTACTAAGCTTCTCTTCAGAAAGAGCAACAGGGGGAGGAAGTGGCCAATCTGGGCTTTTTGTCTTTTAATATTAGGGCAGGCACAGAGTCATAGGCCTTCAGCTTTCCAGTGTTGAGAGGTATCTTTATTTTTTTCAATCCTTCATCCCCTTTATTGCCATTATATTGACTTTTGAATTGGTTTTGAGAGGGCAGCAAACGATGTGTAGTGCTGACTATGATATAATGGAAAACGTGGTAGGAAAGGCACCTCAAAATTAGATTGTGAAGATTGGTTAAGCAAATAAAGCTACTCAAAAATACCATAAAACTGATTCAATGAAATGTATAAGTGAAACTGCAGCTTGGAGAGGATGTCTCTGGGCTGGGCTGTAAATCCCACTTTGTGACTCCACTGCTGTCTTAACACCCTTTAGCGTGAAGGTCAGCAGTGATTTCTGAGCTTGTGAGCGAGAGAATCCATCCTGGGTGACTGACTACTGAAAGTATCTCTTTAAATTTTTGCTCTTTCTTTTTAATTTGAGAGGCCTCAAAGATTAAACTAGTTAGAGAACGTATTTTACATTTCAGTTTGTATGGACAGCAGTGTAAAAACCATTATAGATCCATAGGAGAGCACCATGTGTAAGTATCCTCTTATTGTTTTGCAGCAGTCCTTGAAACAAAAAGGTTATTGTGCTGCCATGCTCAGCCAAGGTTCTGAGAAACTAAAAAGGTACTGTACTTAAGACACTGAAAATTTGTAGCCATGCTACAAATTGTTGTAGAAATCAAATTGTCGCTACAGTTTTGTAGCTGATGCTGTTTATTTCTTCTTTATAATCACATAGCTGAGCCTGGGGAGTGGTTAAGGGAAGTAGAAAGCAGGATCAGTCTTTTAGTACATTCTCAGTTTCTCAGCCCCATGCACCAATCTCCACTGTTATGGTCACTGGATTGCAGAACGCATCTGAGAGGTTCCTCTTCTCAGGACTAAAAGAAGTAAGCAGGTTTTATTAATGTATTGGAAAGTAATCAAGAAAAATAAGTTTTCTTCCTCTTTCTATGCTATTTATTATGTACCTTACCTCATTCTCCTCACTTCAACTTCCTGCAGTAAGAGACTTCACACTGACTATTGCTGCTGCCTTCTCTACCGCCAGCCCAAATCGCCCGGTAGCTGACCTTCAAGGGGTGGTGGTGGTGTGAGAAGTGATGAGGGAGGGAAGGGGTGGTGGAGCAGGGCAGTTACAGTGTGGGCTCTGTGGTCATGAGGGGTTCTTGTGGCAGGCAAAGGTGTTGGCTTCCCGCAGCGCTGCCTGCCCAGGGAATGAAATTTCAGCAGCGTGATGGAAATCACAGAATCACAGAATCAATCGGGTTGGAAAAGACCCTTGGGATCATCGAGTCAAACCATTAACCCTGCTCTACACAGTTCACCCCTAAACTATGGCCCCCAACAGCACATCTAAAGGACCCTTGAACACATCCAGGGGTGGGGACTCAACCCCTCCCTGGGCAGCCTGTTCCAGTGTCTGGCTGAACAGCCATGGTGGCACGGAGTGTGGGATAAACCCGTGAGGGTCACATCCAGTATATGGAGCTTGAGGAAGATTTAGTTTTCTTTTTATTTAAAAACAACCAAAAAAAGCCTTTTCCCCAGTTCCATCCCAGTTGGGCTTTTATAGGACTCTCTTTTCTTTTCATCTTGTTCTTTTTGTGACGGAGTTTTTATTCCACTTTTTTGAGTGGCCATTTTCAAGGAGCTCACAAGGATTTAATTTTGATCTAAGACAGTTGCTTCTGTGCTAAATAAAGCAGCAATTAATTATTAAAACCATACCTTTTGTAGCTGAACATTCTCCCTCATCGCTGTTAAACTCCAAGACGTGTTTTGCTTTTTAATAATTCATCTTTTAAATTTATTTTGTGCGTATACACTAAGTGCTTTGTGGGAGACTGGGAGAAGACTGGTCTTAGCTGCTGCTTGAGTCTGCTGTGTGACCCAGGATCGGTTCCCAGCTCTGAGACGTGCTTCCTGAATGGCCGAGCACATCCCTCCAAGCGTCACGTACGTCGGCCTCGATGCCTTTGAGAAAACAGCTGTCGGGTTATTACTGATGGGCTTTAGTACCTCCTCTTACGGGGCTGAGAGGAACGCTGCCCATCAGGCTGTTCAGGGAGCTGGCCCAGAGATCAGAAATGTACTGCAGTGCCAGAATAACTATCGGCACGGAGCAAGGGGACCGGATAGGCTGAGATAAAGAACTGCGTATTCTCCTCCTCTTTCCCCGTTGATATAACCTGTGAATCGGAACAGTGCAAACCCAAGATTTTTGCCTGAACTGAGCCACTGTAACTTTACCCTGAGCAAAACTGGTTCTGTACGACGGGAAAAAAATGGCAAATTTGTTTGCTTAAGGTTTAAAAGATATTTATGAGCTTTGGTAAGGAGGAAATTTCATCTTTGAACAAAGCCTCACGCACTAGATTCTCTGTGAACCGCCTCAAGCCCTTCTGTGTAATTATTCATCTGCCTGGTACAGGGTGGATTCGGCACAGCGTAGTCCTCCTGACGAGCTGCCGCCGAACCTTACAGCGGTGCTCTCTCAGGCTTTGTGCTGGAAACGCCACGGGAGCCTGCAAAGGGTAGATCTAAACTCACCCGGTGCCAGCAGTCTGGGCTGTTACAGTGCGGGAGCTACAGTGGCAAAGCAAGAGCATTAGGGACTGTGTAAAGGGGCCAGGTAGGCAGCGCTTCTCACTGGTGTGTTCGCAGCCCTTGTGCTGCTGAAAGTGCGGAGGTTTTTTTTTCTAATGAGACTGAAGACGTGTCGTTCTGCCCTCCCGTTGTGTATTAGCTCTTTCTGCAAGAGATGAGAAATTTGGGAGTTGGCCAGATTCCAGCCTGCAGTAACTTCTTCTATTTTGCCTGCTGAGATTCTCTCTCAGTTCCAGGTACACCAAGTGCCCTACTCTCATTATCCTGAACGGTTTTATCTCTGGTAGCAGCGTACGGTGACTTTGTATAACTACTGCTTTCCACTCCAGAAAGAGCTGTAGTGCAGTGGTAGAGTCCCCTCTCTCCGAGTGTATACGTGTGTAAAAACCATGGAGGATGGAGAAGGAAAATTTATCCTTCTCCCACAGCAGCTTTGCCTGGAGTCTGAGGGAATGCCTGCGAGGGCGATAGCGGTCCCAAACAGGGAAGGATTTTCTCCCAGGTGACGGGGTTATCAGGAAGGTGTAATTGTGGCCTTGCTGCCAGCTTTGGATGCCACGTGGAGGGATGTTTTCTCCAGGGTTCTGAGGCCAAATCTTTGAACGATTCAGACAGTATAACTTTCATTTGAGCCCCCACGTCTGTTTAGCGTGAAGAGACAAGCACTTGTGAGGAGATTCAAAAGGTCTGGAACCTCTGAGTGAACAATCTAAAGATAGCCTAAGGATCAGTGAGTGCAGGCACTTCAGTAAAATAAAGGCTGTGTGAATTTGTTCCTTAGGGCTAGATATGATAATAGATTTTATTCACTAACTGATTGATGTGAACTTGGAGAACAGTCCTGGAAGCAGGGATCAGAGCCCAGAACTCCTTCTTCCAAGTGTGTGTTGTACTGAGTGGGATGCACAAACAGGCTGGCCCTTTTTAGCCCAAAAAATCCTGAATTCTGCCTGCATAGAGCTATAGCAGAGACGGGGCCTCGACTCTGTGAAAGGGGAGCACTACCTGTCAGAACTACTGAGCACTAGTGGTAATTAGGAGTAATCTCTGCTCCACTGTAAGAAACCCAAACAGTCAGGAGGAGCCTGGAGAGGGGCTCCCAGGTTACAGGTCCTAGAAGTGTTTTTCTTTAGCTTTGAGTCTGAATCTGGGACATGAGCATTAAAAAAAGGGTAGAGTCCGTGTCATCTCTGTTCACTGTTGATCGGCATTAGGCAGGATCTTGTTCTTGGGTTGCTGAGGAGGTGAATGCTTGGGCAACTCAGGGTGTTGGCGTCCACCGTGAGCAATAACTGGGCTCCACCTGCAGTCTGGGAAGACTCGAGAGCAATTCCAGAGGCAGTGTCAACTGATGTAGCTTGGATAGCTTTCTTGTGTCACCCTGACTTAGATGTCTGGATTAGGACAAATTAATCCCACCCTGGAAAGCTGAGATTTAGGGATTTAGGCTGGCTTCTGACACAGTAAAGAGAAATGGACGAAAGAGTTTTTTATCGTTTCGGAAACCAAGAGTAAATAGGAAAAAGTATTTTACACAGAAGGTAATGAAGTGCCAAGGAAGGCACTGAAGCAGAGAAAGTAAATATCTTTAGGAAATAGCTGCTGTAGCTTTTGTTTGGTAAAAAATGTAATTAGAAGACCGAGTATAAAAGTAGGAAAGTAGGACTAAGAGCAATCAAATGAAGCTGATCTGTGGTCGAGGACAGCCAAGTTGTTTTCCTGAAATTTCAAACAGGATTTTCCTGTGTTGTTAACAGTTGAAGTGCTGAGAATGTATTTAATTAATCAAAGATACTTGTTATTGTAATGAAGGGGCCTGAGAAGGCCAAAACTGGGCCCACCGAGTGAAGTCAAAATCACAGTCTCTGTCCAAAGGAACTTACAGCGGGTAAAAAGACAAAGGGTTAAAGATAAAGTGATAAGGAAGGTATGACAGCAAAATTCATGCTTGTTTACGATTTTTTTGGGAGGTAGAAGAAACCTGGAAGTGAGTCAGAGGAAGGAAAAAGCAATTGACAGGGAAGGAAGGCAGGGACAAACGTGAAATGAGCCTGGGGTCTAAACGCTGGAAATGTGGGTGTGGAGTGACCGAGCAACACAGCATGAAGAAATGTCAGTCAGACGTTGGGAAACACTGTCTGTGTCAGTCCGTTGCTGTGCACACTGTTCCGGCCACTTTCCTACGGGCTCCTCTCCGCAGTTTCTCCACACGGCTCGTGTCTTCCTTCTGCGCTGGCAGGGAGATGGACCCTGCTCATCTATTTTCTTTCATCATCAGAAATAATGAAACCTCTCCATTCTCTTATCCAGGCCAACAGGGGATCTTTGCTACCACAGCAGTGTGCGCTCACACATCTGTGTGCTCATCTCCCAGGCTCCTTGTCTTGCACACTCGATTAGCAGAGGTTGCTAAAAGCGGCAGACTCGAGCCCTCGCTGGAGGTGATTCATTGCATAAGTCCTCTTCTTGTGCCAGTATTCAATCAGACTTGCACGTTCTCAGACTCATTAAAGGATATCCCAATAGAGGCAGAGAAAAAATCGTGTATCACATTCGACTTATTACAGCTTCTGTTCCAGGTTCTGGTTTCCAGTTCTGGTCTCCAGCTCAGGTCTTCTTTTGAACAAGATTCTGTTCTTCAGCAAAATGGGCTCTTTTCACGACGTGTGCAAGAGAGAGCTAGGGCGAGACTGACATCCAATTTTTAATTTGTATATATAAAATACTTTCTTTGATCTGTTTTTTTGTTTGCTTGGTTTTGTTCTAGTGCTAAAAGGCTAAAGGATGAACTCACAGTGATGTGGCAGCAGTGGCCCCAGTGGTGTTATTTCTGTGCCCTGCGCTTTCCAAACAACAAAATGGGCAACCTGTCTTGGAGGGTTTGTGATATGAAACAAGCAGGCAGGCAGAATGAAGAGGAGGAGGGGCAGCACACAAGTTCAGGAGTCAAACCCATCTCCAGACTCTTGCTCGGACTGGGCATATGTAGAATACCTCGGGCTTAGAAATGTTGCAAGGCAAACGTGATGCTGCGGGTGTTAGGGATTTCACAATCAGGGATCCAGCTCTATGCCATGACTTCTCCTTTTGCTTTACGGAACTGTTGGGACAGATTTGGTGAAAGTCTCGGGAGCTGGATCTCATCACACACCAGGAGGACTCTTGGTTAGCTAATTTGCTTTCTCCTTTTCTTAAAAAAATATCTCCTCCTAGGACTGCTGGGACAGGTAGGTTGTGTTCCAAGCCTCCCTTCAGCAGGGCAGTTGAAGATCACCATGGCTTTTGACAGTGCCCTCTCTAGCTCTGGATGCTGGATTCCCTCAGTCCAGCTTTGTTCTGCTGGACGTTGGTCGGGATATACTGGGTTTTTCTAGCATCTGTTTTGCCCCTCAGACATGGCCCTGCCGATGCCAGCCGAGCTTGAAGGGCGGTAGGGATTCATGCTGCCAACTCGTCCCACGTACCGTGTGATGCCAAAAGTATAGACTCATCCTGATTTCCAGATCGGCACAGTGACATGAGAATAACCCTTTTTTTTTTTTTTTTTTTTAGATTAACTGCTTGATATTCCCCTGGGTTCCTCTCCACCCTTTGGTAGGACTGTATCATGTGGCTGAATTTCCATATGTAGGATCCCCTTGGCGTAGGTTCCTTCCATTTCAGTGTTTTATTTCCCTTCTGCGTGCGCCTAATTTTTAAAATCTTTCTCCTTGAAAAGACAGAAGACATTATAGTAATTGGGAAATGCTTTTGAATGTGTACCCTGGAAAACAACCTGTACCTCTCCCTGTGAACGATCACGCTGCTCTACATCCCTTAAGAAGCAGTGATATTTTGTATTATGGGGGCAAGGGGAGAGGTGGAATTTCGTTAAAACCGCACTGAATTTGGCAGGAGCCAACAGCGTGATGCTGATCAGACTGCTTGTGAGAGCAGCAGGTCTGGAGCGTGTGCTGTGGAAGCAAGGAATGAGAGAGGTTTCAGCTATCTTCTGCCCAAATTATTTAACATTATGTAAGTGGAGAGAAAAGCAAAAATTTCAAGGGGAGGGAGACATCTGTTACGTCTCCGAGTTTTCAAGCTTGCCTGCAAATACAGGTCTCCTGGAAAGCCAGAAGTATCTCTGTGCTTTTGAAACAGTGAGGGGAGTAAGTGATGAGGAGGCACTGGCTAAAATCCAGTGGTGTGGTTAGTGCTAATCCTGGCTCTGTCTTACAAGGGATGGTTTGCTCTTGCAGCTCTTTCTGATTATTTATTATGGTGTTATGATGGGGATTATATAGCAGCAAAGGACGAGGACGGACTGAAACCTCCCTCTCCTCTCCCAGGGAATCTGAGCAGAGTGGCAGCGTCTTTTAGATCAATGGATGAAATTCCCAAACACTCTTATCTACAGAATAATGAAGTTTTCTGCTGTAAGAAGAAATTCTTATTGAGGAACGTGTTCTGTTTGCTCAAAGGTGCTATTGGCAGAGGCCTGGTGACTCAAAAATACTCTGGAATATGTATCGAGCAAAGTCCTGATTACAGTGGCCAGGTGGGAGGTAATGTTCCAGCAATTTGGAAATCACTGTTGAGATTTATAATGTTTAGTTAAGGAAACACTTCTCTGCAATAAGATGTGAAGGCAGACTGACTCCTTCTCCCCCCGCTGCTTTCCTCTGGTGGATTCTATTAAAGTGTATTGGGAGGGATAAAAGGAGTGAGGTCAGGTCAGACTGCGTGGCAAGGAAGGTCAGACAGGGTTAAGCAGGTCAGGTCACATTTCTGTGTCTTCTGTGGTTCTCCAAGAATTTGGGGTCGCTGCTTAGAAACTGCGCTGTTTGATCAGCTGTTGGTAATTTCAGCATTACACAAGAGCAAGTGGAATCAAAGATGGTTCTTGAAGGTGAATGATTGGAAAGCGGGAATGAATGGAACACCGTTACGTTAAAAAATTAAAGACACCAATCCTTTATTGGAAATTCCCATTTCAAATAAGCTGTCGTGGTTGGTTGACCTAGAAACTAGTGCTGTCTGCCCAAGAAGCCAGAAATGTGTATTTCACTGTGCTTAAATAAATGCGGAAAAGTCCGTATGTCTGGGAAAGGAGGACACACAGCCGAGATGTGCATAAAGTGTTGGTTTTGCTGAGAAAATTAACCTGTCACTTCAAAAGTGACTGGGCACCAAGCTGGGACAGTAGCTACTTTGAATATCTGGTAAGAGATGGAATCGTGTTGAAGGGCTAAGAATAATCTTTATCACTAATTGCAAAGTATTTAATAACTTTAAACCCCCCCCAAGTCTATTACCACGAAGCAGTTTTCATCACCATTCAGCAGACTGGCAAATTGAGACATTCAGAGGTTAAATAACTTGCCTAAGGTCACAGCAGACCAATGGCAGTGCTGGCGGTAGCACCGAGTTCTAAGCTGTGCCAGCTGAAATTCCTGTCTCTGAAAGAAAGTAAATTCAAGGTGGATAAATTAACTTGTCTTGAATGATGAAAATGTCACTAGAACCAAGGAAGAGGAGAAGGAGCTTGGTGGCAGCAGCTTAGAGCAGGCAACTTCAGGATGGATTTTCTGTTCCCAGGGGAATGGAAGAAGATAAAGGAAAATGATGATTGTTTGGGGTTCGTTTTCATGTTGTTTGAGTCCTTGATAAGAATGTGACTCGAGAGTTCCCAAATCTCTTGCTCTTTTTAGGACAGTCTCCTTGTAAAGTAACATTTTCAGTCCTAAAAGTAGCAACACGCATAGAAAAGCAAATCCACCCGAGAGTGTTAGCTTATTAGTAAGTTCTCCTCTAATAGCTGCTCTGGGCAATGTGAGATGCATGTGGCTCTTTATCCCCTGCCATCCTTGGCTTGGATCTCTTCCTCTGGAGTTCTCCAGCCCTGGGAATGGCTCTCCAGCACGCAGAGATAACGCTGAGAAAGAAAACACCTCTCTAGTGGGGAGCAGAGGGAATACCCTATCCCTTTATATTCAGTAAGGAAAGTCTTGTCACGGAAAGAAGAGTTTATTTATAGCCCAGGAAAGGAAAGTGAGTTTCAAGGAGACATACTTTGTGGCTGTTTTACTGAAACCATAAGGACTTGTGCTCACTTGTTATGTCACTCCAGAATTTTGTAATCCAGCTCAGAGTTCCTACTTCACCGTTTTCTTCTACCCACTCCTGCTTGGCACTTTTTATCTCTGAGCATTGGTTTTGGCCCCGTGACAGGTTTCTGAACAAAACAGTGATCTCGCTGCGCTGTGATTTCCACGGCGTTCTCTTCTGTTCAGATGCACCTGCACCCCCACAGCCTCTGAACATTTCATATCCCTTTATGCAGAAATGCCTACTTCTGAGTTAAGCTGCAGCAGCAAGCCCAGCAGTCATGTGTTTATTGAAGCGTTCAATGAACTTATAGTGCAACTTAATTGTACATGCCGTAAAACTGAAATCCTGCAGTAGTTTTATAGGGAAGGAGTGTTTAAAAATCATTTAAGGCTGAACACATTTAATTCATGACAGATTTTCCAGTTTCTGGGTCTTGAGAATACTGCTGTTGTTGTGGAGCACAAAGAAAGGATCACAAAGATGACGCTGTGAGAACTTTTTTGATTTATTATCTGCTTCACAAGCAAGGGAGCAGCCTTGTATGTGTGTGGATATTTGGTGATGGAGGGGCTTGAGAAGCAGGGTTCGAGAGGTTAAGGCTTTCAAGAAAGGCAGTCTAGCATCTTCTGCTAAGTCAGAGAGCTTCACTGGGCACTTCTCCGTGCTAAGGCAGCCTCTCTGGTCTCTTGTAGTTTGGTGCCTGTGCTCAGACCGTGCTCTACCTCTAGAAAACCCCTGTGTGAATTCTTTTCCCTGATGTATTTGAGGAAGCTGAAAGTTGGTGACTAATTCTGGCGTTCTCCACATGGCAGTAAACGAGCCACTTTAGTAACTTTTCCTTTGGGTTATGAAAAGCCTGAAATGTAGACACTCCAGTTACGCTGCCTTATTTTCAATGGCTTATTAACAACGTCTACGTTTAGTTTTCCTCCATAACACTGCCACGAAGAGCTCATTTAAAAACAACACACGGGCAAATGTACCCTTACTTTTTATAGCAGGAGGGAGAAGGATGAGTGTCAGTCAGTCAGTCAAGGCTAGTTCCACATATGTCTCCAACTAGGCCTCCTACGGAATAAGTGATACTGGCCGGGTGCCATCTCGAGTACTCAGGGCTATAGCTCTTTAAACAGTGTTTGTTATGGATTTCCACAGTGGAGATGTTTACCGGGGAAGAACAAACAGATCCTGCATCTGTGTTTCCTTGTAGAAGGGCTCTGAACTGTTTACAGTGTTGCCTAATACTGTTTAGATGAGTTTCACTTTCTGGGTGTTGTTTCATCCTGCCCTGTGTTACTGTTTGTGAGGATGCAGACTGGCTGAAAGAGCTCCTCTGGTCCCCCTCGACAGGGCAGTGTTCTTGCAGAGTCTCACCAGGAGCAGTTCTCTCAGCTCCAGGCCAGGGAGTTCCGCAGGGCTACGCAGAAAGCGTCCGAGCTCACGCGCTTCGAAACAGGGCGACGGTGGAGATGAGCCAGGCTTGGAAGAGCTTTTGCCTGCCCCATTACTCTGCAACCATTCGACTCCTTGAGCTTAAAACGGAGTTGGGCTTTGGAGTTATTCATCAGTGAGTTCATTTGCTGCTTTGGACAAAGGTCGTCTCTGTTATGTCCAATGATAGGACAAGGGGCAATGGGTTCAAGCTGGAGCACAAGAGGTTCTGCAGAAACAGATAAACTTTTTCAGTGTGAGGGTGACAGAGCCTGGCCCAGGCTGCCCAGAAGGGTTGTGGAGTCTCCCTCTCTGGAGACATTTAAAACCCGCCTGGACACGTTCCTCTGTGACCTTCTCTAGATGGTCCTGCTCTGGCAGGGGGGTTGGACTCGATGATCTTTCGAGGTGCCTTCCAACCCTTCACATTCTGTGATTCTGGGAAATGGAGCTTTCAGGAGACAACCGTCCTGAAAGCTTTCACACGTGGTCTGTGGAGGACCAGCTGTGTCAGTATTAGTACCTTCAGAAGGTGATACAAATTCCCTGTCCTTGTGCTTGAACGATAGAGAAAACTCCATGTAAATTAGGGATGAGTTTCACTTGATAGTAATTTTTTTTATTTTACCATAACCCCGAGATGTTTGCCTTAGTCAGAGATGTCTTGTATGGTTTCTCTTTGCTTCTCTGAAGGACTATTCTATACAATTTTTTCAAGTTTTACGTAACTCTGTAGTGCCGCAAGCAATTATTCAACTTAGAACACAAAGGGACAAAAGGTTACTGCCCATGGACAAACCCAAATATTTTAATCATTTATAGTGTTATTTTAAATGTACATATAATTATTCTTTTGGGCATCTCCACGTGACATTTGCCATTATTCTCCTGGGAAGAGCAGCAGAAGAAAGCACCGGGGGAAGAGCACAAGGATTTCAAAGAGCTCAAGGACTATGGCAAAGGGTTCGGGCTGGGCTGAGAGGGACTGCAAAGGGGTTCAGAAGTCCAGCAGGAGATGCAGGGACTATGAAGAGGCATCCCATCAAACAAGATGAGAACTGATGCTGGCCTGAGTGAGAGGACGTCCCTGCACAGGGAGTCTTCAGCCTGGCCTGGTGCTCAGTGTTTGCTTTTCTTTTCCCTGCTCGTTAACTGTGGAGGCCGGTGGACCTCCTGCTATTGGGTTTATCTCTGCTTTTATAGTCCTGTCAAGCAGCAGTATGTAGATAAGCTGCTAGATGGAAGCTGCTCAGACATTCATTGAAACTATACTGAGAATGACAAGGAAAAAACTCAGCTGTACTGATACCAAAAAGAAACTTAAAATAGAAGAGATGTCAGTCCAGACCTGCCATCCAGATAGCAGTGTTTCACTCTGCTGGGCCAGCTCCTGCCTGCCTGCCTGAAGGCTTTAGACAGACCTATTATTACGTATTTATAGAATGAAGATACAGCTTGGTCAAGAAGAATCCACTTGTTGCATAACATCATCAAAGCGAGCCCTCATCTAAAGCACTCTGTGCCTGATCTTCTTGCATTGCCCTTGCAATTCCATTAATTTCAGCAGGGGTACTCTTGGCTCGAGCGTCGTGCTCGTACGGGGCACAGGTACACGCACTCTCTGGTTTCTAGCCTGCATCAGCATTGGCAGTGGGTTCTGTTGTAAAGTGTCTGTAGTCCTCGTCCGAGGCCTTTGTAATCTTTTGCTGGGAATTTTGACACAATCTGTTATTTACAGTCTGGTTTGTGAAAGGAGTTCAAGAGCTGAGGCCAGCAGAAGTGAAGCAATCCAGAAGGGTGAAACCTTTTGTACAGTGGATCTTACTGGGTAAGGTCGGTGTTACAAAGAGCAAACATACCAGTTTCATACCTGTGCGTTGCCAAAGGCAGGGCCACGGGGGATGGCACCGCTCATTAGAGCCTTGGAGCGTTTGAGGTGTCTGAAATGGTGAATTTAAGAGGCCAGGGCAATTTGAGGACAGCTTCGATCTCAGAGGTGTATCCGTAGACAATGGGAAGGATTAGGGTTTATCTCTGAACCAGGTAGGATGGAAGATACCTTGCTGTAGAGGTAGTCATTATTCTGGCAGTTGCACGGGATACAGACAATACCTTGCCGTTCATCAAGGGCAGAACACACGTGTGCCTCTGGAGGAGGGTGTAGAGCACACGCGTGCCTCTGGAGGAGGGTGTAGAACACACGTGTGCCTCTGGAGGAGGGTGTAGAGCACACGCGTGCCTCTGGAGGAGGGTGTACACGTGCTAATCCCACCAGGAGAGCTGCTTAATTGATACAGCCACCAGGAAAGGTCTGTTTGGCTTTGTTGTGTCTTTTCTGACTTCAGAGTTGATGAGTCTGAGGAGCAGAGAACTACACAAAGTGTAGTTACTGCAATGTCTTGGGACCATCCAGCAGCAGAAAATGTGCTTTTTAATGCCTGCTTTTTTGGAAATAACAGTCGTACATCTGTACAGAGTTCACGAGCACTGTTCCATTACACACAAGTTTTAATGTGCCACTTGAACAGTTCCTGCCACACTAAAACTACAGCATCGAGTAGCACTCGGGCCATATCGCTCTGCAGTAGAAAAACATACTAGAAAGTAGGTCGTGGAAATAATCCTGCTGGTTCCAGTAATCAGAGTATACAATGGGGTCGAAAGTTCAGAGTGAGCTGGGGAATGCAGTCAGAGAGTTTCTTCTGCCTGAGTGCTGGACACGACGTATTCTCTCCGAGGGGCTGCTGGAAGGAGGATTTCACTTAAGTGGGACATGGACATCAGCTGGGCTCGATAAAAAATGCAAAGTTTACAGAACCATTTCTGCCCTGAAACCCGGTCTCTTCCTGTCTCTCTGAAGCATGAAGCTCTTCAGAGCAGAGATTAGGGAGAAAAAACTTGCTAGGTCTCTGTATTCAGGTGTGTAAGTTCTACATACTGGAACGTTTCTGGACAGCTCTCTGATGGTTTGTTCATTCCCCCTGAAAGAATTTAGACCCAGGATAATGGAGAAAAGGAGATGTGGGTCAAGTTTAAGATGAATTTTGGGTTAGAAGCTGCGGATATAAAGATTGTGATTATTTTGAAAGAGGTTAAATTATCTTGGAACTTCAGACTGATTATTCCTGTGGTATTTTGGACACTCCTGCCCCAGGGCCGGAGTCCAAAGCTACGCCGTGGACTCGATTCAGAGTCCAGGACTCCCTCTGAGGTTTGATACAGGGATTTGTATCCGTGATTATCCCTCTACTCCCAGTCAAAGTAGAAACTCTCTTTGAAAACTCTTTGAGTTTGCTCCTTGCAATGGGTAGTTTGTGGTGTAGCCGTACGTGAGGGATGCATAGAAGCCATCATGTTTAATAACTATCAATGGATGAGTCCTCCGTGAAATAGTTTAAGGCCTTTCAAATCCTCCACCACATCCTGCATCAGTGAATCCCACAGTTTCAATTATGAGTAAAAATATTTGGTTTGTCCCTTTTTAATCAGATTTCTTCAGCGTGGCTCCTTGACCCTTGTAATGCGCGAAACGGATAACAGTAATATTTCATCCGTTTTATCCATAACACTCAGGATTTACATCTCTCTCCATTCTCTCTTCTCTGAGCTGAAGATAACCAGTTAATCCAACTTTTGTCAGGCAAGCCTTACGTGGCTTTGCTCTTCAATTTCTGTGCGTGTGAAATGAGGACAAGGCTCCCTACACCATAAGATAATTGGTGCTCATAAAGAACCTTAAGGACTGTTATACACAAAAGGTATTATCGTCACATTCCAAATGCTGCATATAAATGAATTCACAAGTTTACAGGTGCCACGAGCATAAATTTGGTTATTCTCATTCACAAATCACTTGTCTTACAAAATGCAGGCATCAATTACAGGCCTCATATTTTGCAAAGGTGGCCGTTACTTATTAAGACACATTCCCAAAATTAGCTTGGCTCGAAAATATGAATGTTCCTATGTCAGCAAGGTATACAGAGAGCCCATTCAAAACATTAATTGGTATTAACTGAAAGAAAAGTCTCCCACACTTATTCATTGCCTCGCTCATGAATCACAGTTCATACAACCCATCTATCGTTCCCGGACCAAATGGAAGGGTAACTATGTCAGTATTTCTTAAGTCATTTTACCATAATTAGATTTTGCTTTGTCTCTTCCAAATGTTTTGTGTTTTGTTTTGTTTCGTTGGGTTTTTTTTTTTTGCTAAATCTTTGAATGAGAGATTGCTATGAGTAAAGAGTTTAAGTGGCAACTTCTAAAGCTCTATCAGGTTCTCTTCTGAGAGAGGTTTGTTTATAACGACTATCTTAATCTTTAAATCTTGTTTTCCCCTTTCAGAGTGTCTCTTCAGATCACTTTGATTTACTCCATGCAAATATTCCAGTGAATTACAGAACCAAGTGGTGATTAGAATCAGACCTTTGTTAAGTAGTATGAGAAGATCCTTTATTTCAGCGAGGGAGACGTATCACCTCCGTTGCAAATTATATCATGCTGACAGAGTGAAATGTACTGTAACCTGCTGAAAAAAGAACATGATCTAACTGTATTGATACGGGAGGAAAGAAACGCACACGATGTTCAAAACAAGTATGTCAGGAAGAGTTCGGGTTTTTTCTTGTTTTCATTTTCGGAAGCAGATACTGAGGTAATTGTGTCTCAGGATAGAAAAGTACAGCCAGTGCCTGCCTCTTAGGTGGGTCTTATTCATTTGCTCATTAAGTGACAGTATTTGTAGCAGGGACAATCAGAGTACGAATGCTGAAGAGACGTCTGAAACAGAACACATTACCGGGCTCCTTCTTGTGAAACTGTACACTGAACACTTCTCAAAAACCTTTTTGCAGGGGAACAGATGGATTGTTTACAGCCAGTAATTAAGACCATGTCCCTTCTCTCAAACGCTTTTGATGTCAGGGCCAAATTTCATTTATTGTTACATCAGTTCTCAGATTAAGTCATTATCTACTTCATCCAAGCCAACAGAGACAGTCTGGATTAATATAGGGGTTGTTGAGGGCATATCTATTTAAAGTATATATATAGCAACAGAGGAAGGAAAGCCCAGTGGTGAAAAGCAGTTCTCATTGAGCACTAATGGAAAGCAGAATCATTTGGGGCCATGATCTTGTTTGCTTCTTTGCTGGCTACACCGGTTTGCTGAATAGATCCCAAAATAAATTGTGATTCAGGGACTCGACTGCCTGTGTAAAAATCAATGGAGATTTGCTGAGGCCAGGCAGGGGGGCAGTGTTCATAGATGGTTGCTCATATACAGGACTTTACAGGTATGTAAATAACATATTTACCATCGAAGCAGGTGAAAGGCATCACCACGTTCAAAGCAGTGAAGAAAGAGAAGCAGGACTGCTTGAGGTGTTGTCTTGTGTATGCAAAACCACGTTGTCCTTTATCAATTCTTCTCAAGGCTAGTTTGCTATTGCAGTTGAGGCTGAACCTTCTTGTATGGACTCACTATATTCAATTTTCAGAAGTAGTTTATCTGCCAAAGCAAGTTCTTTTTGAGTCCTGCAGTCATTGACACTGCCAAACCTCTCTGCTTTACTGCTCCATCACTATACTCTTCATTCTCAGCCATTGCTACAGAACGTATTTCTACCGAAGCAAGCCATTTCCAGCTGAAATATAACAGAAAGCTTCCACTATACTTACTTTGTAAGCATAAGTACCTATTTGTCAGGTCATCGGGTGTATCAGTAAATGCACCTACCCTTCGTAAGTGTTGGTTAAACCTATACTTAAACTGGGCTTTGAACTGGCAGAAAATTGCACGTTGGATTTATCAGTAAGGGGGGTGGTGAGGGAAAGAAGGAAAAAACCATTGTCTAGTGTGGGAATAAAAGAAAAAGGAAGCTTTTTCTTTCCCCCTTGCTCAATTTTTTGAAACACCAGGGGTTGCAATAAAGATGGAATGAAATGTCCCGTGGCCCTTATGTCTCGACCAAAAGTGTTAAATCAGAAATCTATCCCAAAATTTGAGCGAGGGAGAATGTGCTCACCCACCTCTAAATTCTAGCCTACCTCTAAATTCTAGCCTATAATTTCACCATAGATGTTTTACACGGCATTCTTTTCTTCTTGTTCTCAACTGCCAGGAAATGTTGCTGTACCGATAGGACTCTACAAAGTTCCTATCAAAATAAAACCGCTGCTGACTCTGTCAGTTAGCGTTTGTTCCTGAACGGTGCTGGTTTTTACCACGCCATCAGGGAATAGTTATCCTGGCACATTAACTTAAGTTTTCCTGAGTCATTTTGAGAACTAGCAAGTGAATAAATAAATAAATATCTACGCCCCGTGTTGTTACTGTCAATCTTACAAACGTGCGTGGTAACAAAAAACGTTGTAAAAAATAATTTCTAAAAGTTCAGTATTTTTAAAACACTTTGCAGAATGGCAGGAAGGTTACTGGGTTTTTTTTAAACTCCTCGGTTCTATATTACCCAAATGATCATTTTCTGCACTTGTATAAAACCAAAATAGTTTTGCTCTTAAAAGATGAGATTTGGCACTTAGGGCAAAATTTTCCTCTCCAATCTGCAATGCAGATGCCTTCGCCGCAGAGCAGATTTCAGCTGCCTTTCTGCATTCATTTCATGCATAAACCTTCCGCTGACGTCTACGGGAGCTCCACGCATGGGCTCCGCTCACACACCACGGAACAGGCCAAAGGGAAGAATATTCCCCTGGTTTACCTTGAGTGCCCAAGACAAAGATTGGCGTTGTGCTGGTAGCGACCATTTTCAGATGGTTTTTACACGATCAGAAGATTTTCTTGGAATAACTGAGAACAGGCTGTGGTCTGTTGGAGAAGCTGATATTTTGGCGAGGGTTGGCACAGTTCTGTCACTAATTTCTCCTCTCCAAATCGAACGAGAGGTGAGAATTCTACCCCGCAAACCTACCAGCTCAAATTTGCCATTAAAAGCAAATCTTTGCAATCTGCAAAGGGCTGTTACCAGCATGCGGGGAGAATTAATTTCCCTACTGTGCTGCCTTAAAGATGTCTGTGTCTCCTTCCGTTAGCAGCTATGCTGGAGTGGTTGGCTGGTGAATCAAACTATCGCCATCCCTCCAACCTCTCCCTTCTGTCACCTGCTGAAGATAACCTGCAAAAAATCCTAGAGGGAGGAGCCCCTCAGAATGAAGTGGATGTGAATCCTTTTGGTATTTGTACAGGGGAAGGTTCTTTCCCCTGTGTAGGAAGAATGTGTTAAAGCCAGTACCAATTGCTGTTGCCGTGTGCCTTGAGGCAACGCAAGCAGGATTTTCTCTTTAAATCACTGCTAATTAGAATGAATAAATCCAACGAAAAAGCAACAGTGAATATTAATTGAAATAAACCCCCAAAATCTCACCTAGGTGTATTATGATTTTTTTTTTCTGTTGTGTTTTTGTCTGTAAAGAGACAGACAAATGCATTCACGTGTGCGTGTCCATGCCTAAACAAGTGTGAAAAAGCAAATAAAAAAATCACAGACACCGGTGAAAATATATTTTGGTAGAAATTTCCAGCAGAAATATTTACTCAGCCATGTTCAAATCTATTTCCTTTTGCTCCCTAGAACACTATATTTGAGAAAAAGAGGAGGGAGAAGACAGGCATCTAGTTCAGATTTGCATTTCAGATGTGGCAAATAATTAAAGATTCAGGGTGATATTTTGAAGCCTACTTTTTGTTAAAACGAGACCTGAGCACCCAGCAGTCCCACTGGAAGTGAGTGGGGCTTGGACGCCTTAGTCCTTTTTGAGAATTATTTTAGTAGCTTTGAAATGTAATTTCTCCTCTTGCAAGGACTGAAATGGGTTCAGGGGAGCTCGTGGGACAGATGCACACCCCTGAGACTCTTCATGCATCGCAAACAGAAGAAAGGGCTGAATCCGTGCGTGCGCCAGCGCTGCGAGTGGTGGCCGAGTGCAGCTGGTTGCATTTTTCCAGTCACAAGATCTCACCCTCCCGTCAGTCTTGTGCACTTTAGTCTCCTTTGATTTCATTGTCTTTGCAGATTCAGTCCCTAGATAGAGTGATCTGAATAAAATACAAACAACAAAAGCAAAATGGAGACATTTACTCTGTGTTTAAATGGGGCGATACAAGTTTCTTCCAGCTAATTGCAACAAAGGCAAGTAATTACACACAGTAATTACACTGGACGGGACTAGGGAGAATAAAAGTCTTTTTGGAAAACAAATATTAAATAAATCCATAGAATTTTTGTTCTGTAGAAAGGCTTTCTTAGTGTCCTGTTCTGACTTACTACTTAAACTACTTAAACTACTTCAGATGACTTTCCTTTATAGACAGGAAATTTAGAGCACAGTATCACGGACACCTTTGTCTGAAATCCTGGTCTTCATAGGGATGCTATGTTTAGATTTGGATGAGACAAAAAGCCTTTCATTTTCAGTGCTTGACTTGGTTCTACGGTGTCTGTGGTTTGATTGTTTCTCTATAATTTTGTTCGTAACTTTGGGCAACTCACTCAATACCTTCATTCCATTCAAACCCAAATGCCAGGAGCTGGAATCTCCCTGCTAACTTTGCCCTCTTCTTAGACTTGAAGAGAAGCCTCAGTAAGAAGGAAATAGGAAGATTAATTAATACCACTTGTTCTGGCATTAATCATTCACTCGAAACTTTTATACAAGATACAGTGGGATTAAATGGGCAATGTTGGTTTAAATGGGAAGTGGATTTTTTTTTTTTTTTAGAAGAGGAGGTGCTGTCTCAACCTCAAAAAAAAGTCCCGAGAGGTATTGCTTTGCTTACAAGATTTCTATGTATTTTAAAAACGCATCAATTATCAATCTTTTCCATTCCATGGAAACGCTGAAAGAATCAAACGGTTCTTTTCAATTATAATATAATACAAAAGGGAGCACAATTATCTTAAACTTTTCCCCTTTTAAGGCGTAGTCAACACCAAAGCTAGAACGTGTCTCAGACTATATTCTGGAGTTTGCAAAGTTATCAGTTCCGGTGCCCCCAAACCAGCTTGGAGTTGTCTTGCCTGGCCCTCCAGGACAGCCCATCTCCTGTGCAGTAAATTTAGCGGAAATCCTTGTGATCGGTGTCTCTATTAGCACGTGTTTTCCCGTCCTCTGCCTGTTACTGCATTATACAAGAAATCTCCAATTTAGCTTCTAATCCTGGCAAGCATTTCTTGGACCATATCGCTTTCCTTTCATGTTGGCCAAGTTTAAAGGGGGAGAAGGAGGAGAAGAAAGATTAGGCAGCTGCTTTTAAAGCCCATCAGTGCATACTGTATTTAGTGACAGGGGTAGGAAGGAGCAACTTTGGTCCTCTTGTTTGCTTTTTGGATAAAGACATTGTTATGTTTGGGCAACAGAGATCACGTTTGCCTGGCACTTGCATCTTGTGATTGGTGTATTGCTTCAAGACTACGAGGAATAAACTTGTGCTCCAAAGGAAGTTGGCAATAAAGTTTACTCTATAAAAAGAAACCTGCACTTAGGATACAGTTTCCTATTCTGAGTCAAAGCAGGGTGTCAAGTCAGAAATTCCGACCCAGCGGGTCAGGGAGGATTCCAGGACTTCTTGAATCACAACTGAAATGTGTTCGCTTCCTTTTACCCTTTTGGCCCAAGTCCCACTGGGATTACTACTCAGAATTATTTTCTTCAGTTCCCTGTGTGCCTGGTGCTTAAGGAGAATACGTACTGTGTTTTCCCAACGCTGTAGCTTCTCTTCCCATCTTAAAGGACTATTCTTGTTTCTGCTCTACATACTGTGCCCATGACCAGTTCCCCCCCCCCATTTAGAAGATTTATTTATACCTAAACAACAGGAGATGCTGAACTCTACCCTAAGCTGATGAAAAGAACTGCTCTTGCTGTTTCCAGTGGCCTTGCCCATGGTATTTCACTTGTGAAAGAAAACACTAATGAACTTGGAAGTTAATTTGGGTAGAGATTTTATTCCATACTTATTCTTTCATTAGCATTATCTTGAGAAGGACACCCAGCTTTATAAATGAAGATTTTTTTTTTTTTTCTCCTTTAAAAAAGCTTTGAACATTGCAACAAAAGCATGCACTTTGTTTCCATACCATCACATTTACAATAAAGACAGTGCACAAAACGTGGCAGTTTCTTCTGTACTGACTGTGTACTGACTGTGGTCAGAAAAGTAGCATAAGAAAGCATAAATTATCTATACTATATGTAACATGTGGTTCTGGGATAGTTTATGATGTGAAAAAGTGGAACGTTTCAAATGTGCCTGGCAAGAAGGCAAAATGCAAAAGGAGTGAATCTCTTGTAATGAAGAATAGCTGAAATGCGGTGAAGTGGAGCTCGTAGGACACCCTTACCTGGGTGGTTTTACTGACTTGGATCATTTATTGTATCCCATCCTCCTGCTTTTCTTCCCCCCCAGGGGTACATTAAATGAACTGACGACATGATTTCTTTTCTCTTCACCATTATGCAAGCAGCACTTGCTAAGGATATAATGCTCAAATGTAAAGATAATGCAGTAATTAGCAAAGACAATAGGCACCTAAAAAGGAGAAGAAAATCTAAATGGTGAAGTAACATTAGAAGGGAAATGAACTTGTAGGTAAGTGAAATTCATGCGATGAGCAAATTTGCTGATGTTTTAGTGGCTCTGTGGATCAAAGAGAGTGCGTTTGTGAAGTGCCTTATGTGATGTCGTTAGGTAAAGAACTAAGTGGTGAAACAAGGCAAAATAAGTCTGTGCCTTAATCATTAGGCTTTAATCATTCTCCTTCTCTTTTGCCCAATGTATCTTTCACTCTGCTACACACTGGACTATCATCAAAGGATGGATGGGTGGAGACCGCTCCGCCTAGAACACCCTGTAATTTAGTAGTTAGGTCATTTTCATGGGAGATGTGGGTTTGAACCTCCTGTGGCAGGTGTCTCCCACTTCCTTGTTGTATTAAAAGGGGACATCACCCCAGCATCTTAACATTTTCTAGAAGGATCGTCACCTAAACTTGAGGAGAACATTCTTGGCTGGGGATCCAGTTCTGGCAGAGGTGAGCAAAGGTGGCTGTGAAGGTCAGCAGTTCATAGCTGAGAAGCAGGAGGAATGCAGCCTTGCTGAAGGAAGGGGCTTCATCCATGTGCTTCCGCTCAGTGTTTTCCACTGGCTGGGTTAGGAGCAGCACGTCGTCTTCTATGACTGCCTTGCTCAGGAACCAAACTTTCTTCATGAGCATACGTGCTGCACACCATTCTGGGACAACAGTGCCTTCCTTTGGACAGGATGATGCATCAGTCTAAATACACTGTAAATCTATCCCTCAATTCTTTTCCCATCAGATTAACACCTCTGATAGCTCTCAAGTTCAGACCAAACTAACTAAACATGGTGTTGGATTCATGCCATCACCTCAAGCTCTCAATCCTTCCCTGCTTTTTAACAGGATGGTATGAAGTGGTCAGGAATCAAAGACATTATTCTAGGTTGACTTGGCACATGTATAAAGGACAGAGTGTTGGGATGATGGAGAATCTAGCTCTTCTTTTTCCGCAGCATGAGGAAATCTAGATGAAAAATCCAATGCCATGCTGCAAGGACTGTCTCAAGTGCCCTTCCCCTTCAAGATGGGAATCAGACGTTGTACGAATCAAACATTGCCACAGCAGTGGAAAACTATAGTTTTGCAACGAAGGGGAGCAGGAAAACATTAAAGACAATGTGGTAATAACAGTCAGGGAAGAAAGAGAGAGATGGGGTCGAAGATAACAAGGTGTTGGGTAGAGCACACAAGCTAAACGGGAAAAATTACATGAGGAAAGGAATGTGAAAAAATGGGGAGGTAAAGATTGAGAAATCTGTCTTGCCAGGTAAGCAAACTGTGTTGTCTCACTTTGAGAAATGGGAAGGTCAGAACTGTTGCCTGACCTCTGATGAAACACAGTACGTATTTTCCCAACATCTTAGTAGTAAAGTAATTATATTGTATAATGGTCTGAGGAATGGCTGCTTCTAACATTGATTTCTCTGTCTTGCTGCTGTACCTGCTACGATACCTTACTCCCTGTAACAGCGTACACCGACGCTCTGCCCTGCAGGGAGCTGCAGGTGCCCTGTACAGCCCCTGTCTTCTGCGGGCCAGGCCATGTTTGCGGTGGTTTTTAGCTGAATCTCTGCTGGACTCATTTGTGTCCTTTAAGTGCATGTTTCTTTTAGCTGAGGCACTCTTACGGAGGTGAAAGAAAAGGTTTGGTGTCCGGCACTTAGAACATAATTGAAATTTCATGGCTTGAGGATTTCATATAATTTATTCAAGGACTTTAAGGCATGTGGCCAAACACACAGCTGATCTGTGTTTTGGTTGTACAAATGTCCCTGTATTGAAACCCGAAGAGGGTGTTTTTTCCTCTCTTCTTATGCTGGAAACTACTTTTAAATCTGTGTCCAACAGATGTTTGCAACGGCCCCTCTCTGTATCCCGAGACAGACTTGCAGCTGGTTGTGGGCTGGGGCGACCGTACTGCAAAACCCCCAAACCAACTGCATATTTCCCGAAGGCAAAGCCCCAGGACTCACAGTCTGTGGGCCCATTTTTGTGGTGAGCTCCTGTGGTGCAGGATCAGACAGGTAGCAGTGCTCCACCAGAGATACCAGTGCGTGTGCCTAGCAACACCTTTCCCACTGGGCGCTCCTTTCCTTTATTCCTCCGTTGCAGCGCATCTGCCTTTTCTGCGTCCTTTATTTGGGCACAAAGTCTCTTATGCACGCAGTCCCTTCGTGAATCCTACAGAAGAGAGCCTTTTTTTTGCCCCCTGGACCTGAAAGCGTAATGTCACGTTTCACAGCCACAGCTTTACTGCTCTGAAAACCCACGGGTGACACTCCCACGCAGTTTGCCCTGTAGCTGAATGAACCCAGACTCTCTAGGAGAAAAGCACAGCCCCCGAGCGACTCCTGGTTTCCCCTGCGCGCTACCTAAGTCGCTTTAAGACACGGCAAATTTATAACGTGTGGTGTCATCTCGCAGACTCTGCCAATGAATGTAAATGGCATAAAGAGCATGTGGAACAGATGGAATGAGACATGCACGTAAAGAATTAAAGTATTTGTGAGGGAATCTGGCAAGGATATTGGAATGCTTCAAGCGCTGCGTACGGGGGTGGAGGGAAGGAGACCGGGATGAGTTGTGGGGGCCTGTGTGCCGGTGATCCATTTCTTTCAGAAACAATATGTGACCTATTTTTGTAATCCTGCTAAACACAGCAACAAATAGTCCTTTTTTTTTACCCCCCGGCTTCCTTCAGCAAGCTTGACAACTTCTTCAGTTGGAGAAAAGGCTTTCTTGAGGAAGAACTGTGAGTCATTTGATTTTTCTTCACAAATATTAGAGCATATGAAGGAGAGAAAAGAGAAAAAAGAAGGCACGGGTGGGAATGGGGTGACTTATTCAGTCAGTAACTGCACTTACCTGCGCTCCACGCGAGTACGCGCTGAACAAAGTAATACACTAATGCAGCTGTTAAAGTGGCTTACGCGGAATGACTTATGGTTTTGATTGTAAAATGGCCTTATGTCTTGGCTTAGTCTAGTTATTTGGAAAGTGACTTTTAGGGGACTTTAGACACACAACGGTTTTTTGAGTGGCTCATCGTGATAGGAAAGAACCAGGAAGAAATTTTGTGTAGAAGTGACAAAGAAAAGCCGCTGCAAAATGGAATAAAAAGTGACAGGCTGCCTCATCATGGACTTCTGTGGACCCTTTCCTCATGCAATTCCTCTAAGCAAACTTGGGGACTAACGTTTTTGATCAGCTCATCGCATAACCTTTGTCTCAGAAGGTACATCTGGAATGAATAGCTTGGATTTGCTTTGAGTGTGGTCATGCAGGGACCTGCTTGATCTGCTGCATGCCGCTGGTGACACCTTCACGCGGATTATGGTGACATCCCAATCTTCAATCCAATTTTGTCATCTTCAGTCTTCCTTCCTCAGAGAGGGGTGATAGAAGCCCTAAGTCTGTGGATAAACCTTCTGTTCACTGCTCAGACAAAAGATCTGAATTCATATACATGAAAGGAAGATTTCTGCCAGCCACAGGAAAAGCAGATGTATTAACTGAGAAGATCTTGGAAAGAAAAGAGTGACACTTAGTTGAGCAATGCAGACTAGCAGTTGTAGGAAAAGGTAACCCTTGGTGCTTTTCATTAAATCACTAACACGGCTTCTAGTGGTGCTACTGGACTTTAAAGGAAACCTGCATGCAGTTAGTTTGTCCAAAAAGAAATCCCTGGAACAACGGCGTGAATAGAAGAGACAAGTCAGGTTTCTTTTGATAATCATAAGGGCTCAAATTACCTTCCTTTCCATCCCCAAAGGGGGCATAAATACTTCATTTACGAGATTGTTTGTGCATGACTAATCTATTTCTACTTGCTAATTGTAATGACTAATGCGTGTTACAAGACAAATATTAGCTTGTAATAATACCTGAACAAGTAGATTTATAAGCGTTAAGCAAAAATACAAATAATTAGCAGAGGCTGACTGGTATTATCTGCTAATTAACTGTAAAGACACTTTCTATTTGGAAGAAAAAGTACGAAGATTTCTTGAGAAGCTGGAGAAATAACTAGGCCAAGCTACTGCTCCCTTGAAAAAAACACCAGAGGCAGTGGTCAGGTAATATTTAATTTTCATGGGAGCTGAATTCAGTCATACTTCCCTCACTGACGTCAGTGCAAGAAAAGCACTTTTGGCCTGTTCCGACCTGCTGGGACCATATGTCCACTGGGAAGAATTTGGCAGACGGCTCCAAGTAGAAGTAATTACAAGAGGCAGGAACGGTCCAGATCGCACAGCTCAGGAGTTATTTCTGCACTGCCCAACTAACTGGACCGCTGCTCGCACACGTTGATCTGAAGGAATGGGGTTTACCAGTATGAGGTTTGATACGTACAGTAGTTTGGACTTGGGTCCTCGGGCTTTGTTTAAGCAGAACGTGAAAACTGCAGAGGGGTTACAAGTGCTTCATTAAAAGTGGGTTTTCTTTCAGTGAGGTGGAACATCGTAATCATTATGGAACGGATCTCAAATTTTTTTGCAGTGGCCTAAGACACAAATAATACCAAAGTGATTTTCCAACTCTTGAGCTGTAGAGTTTGTGCACAGGTTAGATCTCCACAGCTCATATTATATTAGAAAATGGGATTTAAAGGAACTCTATTGGCTCTGATACGGCCCGAATGCATGTTTGAGTGCTCACAGACCAGCACCGCCAGTGAGCGGTACCCGTGTTGCCCGAGAGGCAGAATTGGAGTATTGATTCCCACCCCGTGCCAGGATTTCCTTGATAGAAAGATAGCTGGTTAATCACCATCTGGAGCCTGAGTACCCAGCAGCATACAGGCAGCAGGCGCGACTAGAGAATTTGACCTCGAGTGTTAGCCTCTGACTGAGCAAGTGTGACAACTCAAGACATGGTCTCTGAAAATTGATGAAAGTTGGCTCCCGGCTTCAAAGTTACAAATTGGATTTCGGCTCCTAAGTGGTATCATTACTGCAAAAATAGTGTTCTCCGGTAACTTTTTACGATAAGAATGTAACCCTTCACTTAAAATCTGTGAGTATTACCTAAACCATTTGACCTGTATTACAGACAGTCGTCCAGAGCCAGTTGGCTTGCCTAAAACCACAGAGTGCACTGAGGCTAATGCTGGAAATGTTCCCCAACTCTCATGCTTCCGATTCCTTTCTTCAGTTTCGATATCTTCCGAGTCTGTAATATTCTGATAACTGATAATAATGCCACACACTGAGAAACGGGCCGGGGAGGCTCCCCTTTTGGCAGGTACCCCAAGTAGCCGTGAGTTGTGTGCCTACCTCTTCTGCTGCAAATAATTACGACCCCAGACTGTGGACTGGGAATGTGCTCAGCCTGCAGCTCAGTGGTCTGAGTCCTGTTGAACCTTAGTAAAGCTTTAGTGCATTTGAAATGATAAACAACAACAAACCATTGAGTTAGGTGGGTTTGTACAGTCCATCACACCGGCTTAATATTAAAAGACCACGCTAGAGATTCAGTAGAATTATTACACCTAAATTTTGCATTTTACTCAGACTATACAGCTATGATTTTAGTTTAGATTTTACACAAAAATATTCCTTCCAGCTACGAATTTGGAACACCAACTGGGCTATTTTTTTTGGTCAAATACCGTATTAGCTTGAAGTTCTAGAAAAGAATTTAGACACTGCAGTGTGCTGTGACTCGTAGCTTTGTCAGTCTTTTAAAAAAAATTGTGTTAGCAACATGCCCTATACACTCACCAAAATCTGTGTTAGCAACATTCACTTCTACCTAAAATAAACCCACATTTCAGAGTAAGTTTGTGTCCTTAAAGCCCCAACAAATGCGAAATAATCAGCAAGTACAAACATTACTTGTTTCCTAATATGAATAGAAGGGTTTGTTTAAATCAACAGAGTTGATCTTTGCCCAAGTTAGGTCCATGTGCCAGAAAGCTGAAGGTCATCCCTGATTAGAACAGGATCAGCCACAGCTTCAGAAAAGACAGTTGCTCTTAGGAACTGCTACTGCCTCTTAGCCAGAGTGGGCAGCGGGAGGTAAGCTTGGAGAAGGCAAGGACAGCTCCTTGCTTTAGACCAGAAAGCACGCTCCGATGGTGACCAGGTCATTGTTATTCTTTCCATCTGGCTTTGCAAACCCATTCACATTCTTAATGGAAATAAAATGTCAGTCAGAATTATCAGCTGAGTTGATAGGTAGGTATTGGTTGTGTTGTATGTCTTAAATGAGGCCAAGAGGCTTTAGTCTCCACGGAGGAAAACAATAAAGATCACCATGTAATTCTTTTCTTCATATGTTAAGCAAACAGATTCTTCCTGAAGTGTCAGAAAAATAAAAAAAAAAAGCAATATTCACTGAGCTGCAGAAAAACAGAAGGATGAACAGATACCTCAGAGCTTGCCTAGCAGTCGGAAACAGAGGTTCCCTTTAAACAAACACTGCAAGCCATGGCTGCTTCCTTGAGTGATCAGTAAAGCAGTTGATTAAACCAAAAGCAGATGAAATATTTCATTATATATGCTTATAATTTCCCATAAGGCAAATATTTTAATTTTTTGGTAGGAGGAGTGGTAGTAAAATCAGATTTGCTTTGTAATTCCTTCTTAAATTAGGGCTCGTGACACCTTAGAATCGCAGAGAAAGGAGTTGTTTAACAGGGCTCGGAAACTGGGATGTCAACACAGGGCATCTATGGAAGTCTTATGACCTAATTCTTTTATTCCTTCTCATACTTTCAGCAAAAGCTTTAGGAACAAACATTTATATGAAGCTGACGGGATCTCTGAATTCTTACAGCTGAAAAAATGAACATCAGAGATACTCGGTAAATTATTTTAATGGTTGTATCTTTCACAGAGTGAACTTCACCTTTCATATGTTTTGTTTTCTGTAAAAAATGTAGTTTCTATGTACTCTAAAGGCAGAATTTAGCTACAGCTTACTATTTGCTCTGATTTACATTTCTTATAACTGAGCTGTAAGTGAACCTGACAGCTTTGTGGCCAAAGGGAAGTCCTGATACCGAGGTTCCAGAACAAAAGGGCCTTAATGAGGTCAGAGTGGTAAGAGAATGTAAAACAGAACATTGCTTATTCAATCTCATTATTACTGATGAGCCTCCAGTGAGTCTTCGGAAGTTGTTCAGACTCTCAGTTTAGCATGGGGTGGGAGGAGGTAAAGACAGAAGCAAGAACAGGCAGAAACTGTGAATAATATAGAAATGATTACAAGCAGTGAGATCCGTGTGCCTGCTCAGAGTGAAATCCACGGACGCAGCCTTTGCAGTTTTATCAGTACGCCTGTTACTGACCAGCTTGTTTGGTTTTTAGATGAGTTATTTTCAGAGATATGAGTCGGAACCTTAATGTCTCTATCGATGCTGAAGTCCATCCCAGCAGCATCTACTTCAAACCGGTTTCTGTTCATCTCATAAACTCTCAGTGACTCCTCGTTTCGTTCAGGATACAGCAGGACCAGCTCTGCACCCATTTTCAGATCCCAAATTTGTTTAATGTTTTGTTCTCCCATGTTTGCAATGTAAACTTGCAGCCTGAGAAATGTAAAAGTACAAAATGTGGGAGTGCAACAGTAAGATATACTTTTAATGATAAGAAAAATCCAGGGGAGAAAGGAGAGAAAAGATTAGCAATTCAATTTGAACAGTGTGTATAAGGACTTGAATGTGAACGATGGGTGTACGTACGATGAAATATTAGAAATTATCCCTTACAAAGAATCTGCACGCTGGTTATTAAAGGCCTGAAGTTCTAGAGCTGCTGTCTGGAAAGAGTTCATCATAACTTTTCAGACTATGGTAACTGTTTCCATATATAACCAGGTAGAACTGCTCTAGCCAAGCCTTTGATAACGTGGATGCTCTGTTCCTCCCTCTGCTGAAGGATTCTGGTTTTCTTTCTTCCAGCGCCGTGTGAAAGTGGCTACACCAGAGCACAAGCAAAAAAACCAGTTGTAAGGATGTGTTGAAGTCAACTCGCACAGAGCTTTTATTCTCTTACAACTGCAGGATCAGGTCCCAGGCGTAATTCCATGTCATCAGTATAAAAGCAAAATAACATGTAACTGGGAGTTATCAGCTCCTTTTTCCAGATCATAGTGGTAATGTAATATTTTAAATTCAAATCTATTTGTTGGGGTTTTTTAAAGTTTCTCCACAGGGCTTCGCTTTGCCAGATTGTGCACTCCACTAAGTGAACTTAAAACTACCGCTCGGAAATTGCACAGTTTGCAACAAGAGGAACAATAACTCTACGAAAGAGAGCATGAATATTTGAAGGGGGAAGAGTTGGAAGGAAACAGAAGGCAGGGAGAGAAAGAGCTACATGAGTCCAGGCTCTGGTCGACGGTGGTTGGTGATCACAGACAATAAGCCATAGGTTTTATTCATCTTTTTGTAACAGAACTTGAGCATGACTTAAAAAAAACCCCAAAACCAAAGAAAACAACAAAACCAAATAAACAAACAAAACCCACAAAAAACCCCTCCAAAGATTTCTTGAGAATTAAAACAGAAACTTCATCTTTTTTTTTTTTTTTTGCCATGGAAAAGCCAAGTGATTTTTAGAATTAGAGAAGAATTTTTGCAGTGATATACTTAACTTGCCATTTGCCCAGACTTTTCCTGCTCTTTGTCCAGAAAAGCCACACTGTCCCTGGCAGCTCGGTTTGGGTTTTGGTTTTGTTTGTTTTGTTTTTGTTTTTTTTTTTCTATTTTGATTTTAAGCTGCAAAGTAAACCTTGTAAGCTTGGCAGGAGGAGTCCGTACGTATTTCAGGGCAATATTTTGCAATTCTTGTTTTTACAGCCATAAACACCTTCTCATGCCAAAGGGGAAGAGGACTTCAATCCAGATAAAATAAGATTCTTAAACACTGAAAACTGTACTCAGATTTATGGGCCAATTTTAATATTTGAGCTCCCATGCCAAAAGCTGCACATTCCACATGTGCAGCGCGGGGTGTTGCCTGACTGGCTGCTTCCAAGGTCAGAGCACATCAAGCTACATCACCCATCCAGAGTTACCCTACAATCCATTCCAAAAAATAAACTTGGAGTTTTGTTCTCAGAATGTGTTCGCCAAATGTTATTTCCATATTTACTTTGCCTTTTAGCCTTAAATCTTTTCATTTTTTTTTTCCCCTTTGTAGTATTTTTATCCTGTATCTTATTTAACACCTTTTAATAAGCTGAATTCTTACCAAGCGAGCACAACAACATCTGAAAGATGAAATCTATCTCTTTGATGGTATGAAACCATGACCCAACAGGCCCATCCTCTGCCTGGAGGGCTAGTAGGAGCTTCATGTTAGATTATTAAACCCTTTAGAAACTCAGGTATGTTTATTCATAATGCAGGGTATCTAGCCAACATCACAATTCTCTTTTGAGTGCAAAAATAATTTGGAATTAAAAAGTATTTGCCATTTCGCTCTGCCTAAATCACGCTCCCCTTTCATTCCTGAATAGTTTCAGTTGTCATTTGCTTCTTTCTGGTTTTCCTAATAGCTCATTTGCTGTGGTTCTACAGAATATTGAGATGAGAATTTGCAGCGGTGTCTCACAGAAAGCAGCAGGGCATGCCGGTGCACAAAACTGGTCCTTACTGCCAGCTAAAAATAAACACCTTCCTTTGTCTTCCTTTGGCAGTTGCCTTCCCAGGATCTCGCTGGCCAGTTCCCTCTGTACTGAAGCTTGCACCACGCACGCCTTCGGTTCTCGAAGGCCTCTGGGACACCTGGAGCATTCTCAGGTTTTTTTTGTTTAAAAAAGTGAAAACTCGCTACCATGGCAATAGCATTTTGACTGGCAAATGGGACATAATATATAGGACCGCCTAAAGCTCTGTTGTTTAATCTTATCTATTACTGTTTTCAACAACTTTTATTTTTAGCATTACATTTTCTTGAAAGTAACGGTTTGCATTTTCTATTTGCCTCATCCCTACCAGTTATACCTGAAATGTCATCTAAATATCACTGGGATGTAGGAAAGAAATCGATCTACTTCTCTGCTCCTGAATCGCTTTTATCCTTCCATCCAAAGTCACGTTTCTAGAGACCTTCCGCGTCTTTCCTCGAATTAGTTGCTGGCAATTTAAACTTCACACGGCCAAATTTAGCCATTCCTTTTCCCTGACTCCCTCACACTTCCGTCACTAGGAGAGGCACCATGCTCCTAGTGTGACTCTTCAGAACGAGTCAGGCACCTTTGACGCAACGCCTTCCTTTCTTTCGCTGTTCATTCCCCTGTTCGTACCACTCTTCACCGCTCTCACTCGGCTCCCGCTGCTGCTTCATCCATAACAGCAAGAGATGACCTTTTCTCTTTCTAGACAGTAAAAGACCTTGTCTAGACTCCTCTTGCCTGCCACCGCTTCCTTTCCTGCCTCTCTTCTATCTTTCACAACCCACAGAACAAGGAGCTACGAAGATAATTGGTCTGTTTTTTGATAAAAACATAGGAGCACTTTCTTTTAACTCCACGTACAGCTTTATGTCTGCTTCACCAGAGTAAGCTTAAATGTCTCATGCTTGTCATTGTGACTCACTTATTACCTTGAACTTTTTCTCTTTTCACTTTCCTAATGATATGACCTTCAGTTAATTTAAGTCCTCTACCACAATTTGCAGATTTCTTTCAATGTTATCTTGTAGGTTGGGAAAACTTCCCCAGATTGGCTTTCCAGGTCATTAATCTTTCCTGAAACTGTTCTTTAATAGGCACCGTTAGTATAGTATTCCTATGAGCAAATAATTTTCAGGGAACTTTCACGTGTGTAAGTCTCAAGAGATATGTTGAAACGTTGACCTCTGCCGTGTGTGTGCTTTTCTGACACACGCACTCCCCTCCAGTCCTGACCCTGAAACAGTTGCGCCTTGTGAGAACCTCGTTCGTCTAAGTGGTCCCAGTGACATCAACAGATTTAGTCAACTGAAGCTATTTATTTGTGAAAGGCATTTGCAAAATCCCTGCAGTATAACTGCTGTGGGGTCTAGCATCACATCTGGCAGCAGCCTACATTTGGTCTTTTCTTCATCCTGGAAAAGGAAAAGAAACAGAAACCCTGTGCAGTCCCAGCAGACTATCCCTGCTGCTGCGGAGCATCAAAGGACAGTGCTGAGATACCGATGAATGGTAGCGCTAGAAAAATCCCAGGCAGCATCAGCTGAGGAGGTTTGGAGTCATCTGGGCTGTTTGCCTTGCTTTTATGCACCACAAAATAGTCTTGCTTTATTAATTTTGATTA
Source organism: Ceryle rudis (assembly GCA_033439905.1). Classification (NCBI taxonomy): domain Eukaryota; kingdom Metazoa; phylum Chordata; class Aves; order Coraciiformes; family Cerylidae; genus Ceryle; species Ceryle rudis. The sequence continues at coordinate 135,050 of JAAGNO010019125.1, forward strand.
AAAATACAGTTTCTGTAGCTATCACTATAGACAGGGAGGGTTGTAAACAGACTACGAGGATCTGTCTTGCAGTGTTTGTTGATAACGATGGTGAGCAAGGGTGACTGATTCGAAGACTAATCACTGGCAGGACTTAAACTATGGGCCTCACGAGCAAGTTCTCTACAGGTAAATCTTTTACTTACGTATTTATTTTCCTCTTAGAGAGAAGTACATGTCCCTTCAGAAAAATCAATATCTTGTTTTAAAACTCAGGGAGTTTTTTTATCTTTAGCGGGAATAAATAAACTTACTAATGTAGCCATTCCTGTAGCTTAACACAAGTAAAATTAAAATGTTAGTTTACAGACAACCTGTAGATTTTCCGTGTTTTGGTAAAAAAAAAAAGAAAAAAGAAAAAAAGGTATGGATTTAAAAATTGTATGGATTGAACGTGTGAAATTTTTAAATTATTTCGTATGTTAAAATTAGTGGCTGTTATTTTTTTTTTTATCCCAGTGAACTAGTTTGGGTTTTCTGTTAGGTATTTATTTTTTTATTTATTTATTTTCCTCGTTAGTCTTCAATTTGGAGAAGTAAAGGTTTTTTTTTCTTTTTGGTTTAAAACCCAAATCATCATGAGTTCCTATTTAGAAACGCTTGAACAAAATAATGTAATTCCTGGATGAATTAAAAGACGCTTAAGAAATTACTGCAACTTCATAAAAAGTAGACAGTATGCCCGCTGAAAACGTATCTGAAACGAGGGTGTTCATCTACACTGTGTTATTAAACATGCAACAACCAACTATGTAAATCATGGACAAGGTTTTAGTAATCGTCGATGAAATGACTAACTTGAGGAGAATTTATTTAAGAGCAACTCAAGAGCAAGGGGGGAAACAAAAATATTTTTTTGTGTTGCTTTTTGATATGTAGAATAGTTAAGGAGCGTTTGCTTCTACTGTATTCATAACTTGAGTCTCCTGTCACTCTCCCCCACCCTGTCCTTTCCATTACTGGGTATTGCAAGCAAGTGGAGAGGGAAACTGAGAGAACGGTAGAAATGACACTTGATGGAATTAGACACAGGACAATCATTACTTACGCTGCGAAAGCTGGAATTTGTGCTGGTGAATAAACATAATGTCTAGAATGAGTTGCCTTTGACAGGAAATGTCAAACAGGGCTCCTTTTTGACACTGACAAAACTTGGCTGAACTCCAGTTCTGCTCCTGGTGTAAGAAGGGCCAAGCTCTCCATAGCCAGAGTTGGGAGAGCCCTGTCTGACTCAAGTGCTCAAGCCAGTTGTATTCCTCAAGTCGTCTTCTTTTCACAGATCGGAGGTACTTGAAAGTACAGCAGAGTGGTCAAACTTGAAGACAAAATAAAGCCAAGCAACTGCGTGATGTTCTAGCTTTCCTTCAGCCTCCTGACATCTTTGTTTCTTCCTCCATGTTTAGTTTGAAGCATAAGCAACACCTGCTGGTGAAAACAAAGTCTACGAAACTGCTGAGCCATCCTCCTGGAAGAACTGGTTTGATCATTCCTGTAAGCTCTGGGTAAGTTGTTCTCGAACAGAATAAGCTTGCCTATCGCTGTTTGGGCTAATTTTGTAAGGGCAGGCAACTGGCTGCTTCCCAGGGTGCTCTGGATGGTGAAGGCAGAGCGTGACCCAGCTGATCTCCAGGAGCCCGGAAACTTCCTTCTGTGTCTGAGCTTTGGAATTGCAGCTTGCAAGTGAATACCTTGGCAGAATTAGTTAAGAAGTTCCTGTATCTGCCACTACAGAAAAATCCTTAAAATAGAAACCCCCACTGTTACAGTTTGTGTTCATTGATCTTTTTTTTTTTTTTTTCTTTAAGATGTAAAAGAAAACAAGGAATAAAACTTGAATACCCAGAGCTGGGAAACATGTTCCACCACATACCATCTAGGGCAATTATGCCTGAGCAAGTGTCACTTGTCTGTGATACCTGTAAGTGGAACAATCTCTGGTTTAAGTAATGTTACTGTCAGAAGGCAGCCAGGGAACTCTCCTGGTTCGGTACTGTGAACTGGATGGTTAGAAAGATTTCTCTTCTCTGTGGTCTCTGGTCACAGTATAAAGTCACGTAACCGGCAGACTAGCTAGAGATGCTGTCTTTTGTCTAGTTTGAACTTTGCAATATAGGGATGTGGTCAAAATGTTTGAGTGGGTAGCCTGTCACGAATGCGAGCAGCATCCCTTCGACTTCAGAACACTGACGCAGCAGAGGTAATTTAATTATACTGAAAGATTTTTAATGCAAAGAGTAGTTAACATTCATAAAAACCCTGAAAAATGGCCAAAGCAACAGAGTGTGAGTGTATTAACATTTCTCCCTGTGAAAATGGATCTGAATCATGTGTTAGACCCCACATTTTCATGAGAAAACCAAGCATAATAAGTCATCTCTACTAGGAAGATCCAGAAGAGGAATGCTGACAACTGGAAATACCATTTGGAGGGTAAGCAGCATATGGAAGAAGCAGGAATTCTGCAGTGTCTAGTTCAGCACAGTATCATTAGCTTTCTCTGGGCTGAATAATAATGGGATTCTCAGTTTCAAAATATTTCTATAACAAGAAAATCATTTTTTCCCGATAAGGGATGTTCTTTCATTCCCAAAATACAATGGATACTTCATCAGCGGGCTTGGTGTACCGCGGGTGGCGTTCGGTGAGAGGAGGGGTGACTGATGCCGCAGCGTACTTGCCGTGTGAATGCAGAAGGATGCGTGGTTCCGGTCGGTTAATACGTATCGCTTGACGAAGTTACAAGTGTCAGATTGTGTCGTCTGTTTATAAGCCTCGTTGCCAAAAGGAAGGGGAGTAATACGGTCCAAAGTACTCCCCTGATTCTGGATTGCCAGGCTGCAGCAAGCTATTTCTAGGCTACGGCAGTTTGGCTACTTTGTCAGCTCTGCTTCTTACCAGTTTGAGGCTTTTACGGCATCTTTGTGCCGCTTTGATTCTCCTCGGTGACCTGAATGAGGATGAAATTCTCTCCTGGGGTGAGCCTAGGCTTTGTTTGGCCGACTAATGGGTGTAAAGCAATAAATAAATAGCAATCTTAGCTGAATGTGAATGTTTAATTTGTGCTTGAATACACTTTTCCTCTCACTGATACAGGCCCGGCCTTTGCAAGATGGAATTCCTGCTCGGTGTGGCAGCGAAGGGAACGCGCCGTGGTGGATTGGCTTTGTGGGATGGAGAACGCGCGTGGTAAGAACACTGGTCTTGGTGGGAATTTTCTTCTGGCTTAAATTCTATCTAGCGCTCTGCGTACGTAATTGAGCTAAATGGCTGTCATCCTGGTTTGTGTGAGAGATTTGTTACTGTGAGGTAAGTCCAAACATACTCCGTTCAGTCATTAGAATAGATGCTAATCTTCATTTATTACGAGGAAAAGTAAATTGCAAAAAAGATGCCCAAGTACGATTAAAATCTCAATAAGGAAAGCTGCCGCTGAGCACAGTGAGAACTTTTTCCACTGAGATCGTCGAAAACGTGTGACATTTCTGTAGTAAAGCTTAAGCTGAATTGCTAAATAATCTTCATCTTTTAAGCAGCAATGTTTGCTTCCTGTCACCTGCGGAACACTCCTGTGAGTGAGACTCTCAGGCAGCTGAGCTTTCACCTGCCTGAGCAGCTCAGGGTCCCGCTGGTTAGAATCCCAGAGTCGCTACAAACAGTGACGAAAATGCTGTGACTCACCTATTTTATAAACAAGGTATTGAATTCCTTGTTGTGTCTATCCTTTCCTCTTCTCCAGACCAGGACTGGTACATGAATGACTTCCATTCACTTACTTAACTCGGGTATTTTCGAGTCCCTTTTATAAAGCTCTTCGCAATGTCTTAAAGAGCCGTTCCTGATGGAACCGGCGTGGGACCGTTCTGGAGTTAGCGAAGTTGTTTTTCATGAGCTCTGTAGAACTTGGGGCCCAACTTGACTTTTCAAGGGGCGTTTTTGGGGGGAATGCCCTCATTTCGAAACGCGAAGCGTTACGTTTTGCAGCCGTCTGTCTGTGAACTACCGCGGCAATCCGCGGGGGCTCTGCCACAACCCGTCGGATGCTCGGCGCTGGCGAAGCGCAGCGCAGCAACAGATGGGAGCGGGCTCGGGCTCGGCCGACGGCTCCGCTCCGCCTCGAACAACTTCTTTTAAATCACGTTTTCTGGCGGGGAGGGCAGCAGAGCCCCCGGG
>JAAGNO010019127.1:0-16393 GCA_033439905.1 Ceryle rudis
GCTGCCAGGACGTGGTTCCAGCTCTTCTATTTACTCCACACTCAAGAGGACATTAAGCTTTTTTTTTTTTTTTTCCTCTTTCTTTCAATTTAGAAGTGACTTCAAGGATGCCAGGGGAGATGGACTGCTGACGTGCGCCTGCTTGGGCACCGTCCCCACATGTACGGTTCGGCAGCCCTGCTGTGAACAAGTCCCTGCCTGCTCCTCTGCAGCGGACCCCGGGATCAGCGGATGGCACCATCACTGCCTGTACCTCACAGGCAAGGACACGCACGCACCGGGCAGCGGAGCAGTTAGTGATGCTGCGGCAGAGCCCGAAGCGCAGCTGGAGCCTGCCCCAGTGTGCTGCTCTGCACCTCCGGCCTCCCCTGAGCCCCTGCTCCGTCCCAGGACCACCACAAGCAGGGAGGTGACCCCAGTGCCTGGCTCCCTCTGAAGCCCCTGGGGATGTCCAGATGGGGCAGCACCCAGCAGCTTGCTCCTGTGTTACTGGTGTGCTGCCTGGTGCACACCACCCTTCTGTCTGGTGCCAGCCCAGCTGTGAGAGGCTTACAGGGACCACAGGGAAAACGCGACCATCCCAGTGATGGAGATGGGTCTTTGGAGAGCAAGTGCATCCCATAACAAAGTCTGGGAGATGCTGGGAAACAGCTGCCACAGAGGAAGCTCCAGGGAAAGGAGCCACATGTTTACACATGGCAATTACACTCCTACACTGCAATCAACTGCTCCCAACTCTTCTCCCACGCCAGACTGCTGCTGACATGGGGGTGCCACGTGCTGCTCAGCGAGGACGCAGATTATCACCGTGAGGCCCCATGTTCTCATCGGTATCCAGCAAACTGTCCCATTACCAGCTCAGGAGGTGACAGCTGCAGGGAACCACACGGCCAGCAAACCTCCATGAAAAACCAGCTTTCTGTCAAAATACCACGATAAGTGTCCTCTGTGGTTACTTGACACGTAAGGGAAAGAAGGGACCGTTCCCACCAGGGGGGAAGCAAAGAGATTCCCAGCACCACGATCTACCTGCAAACTACAGCACTTGCAAAGCTTTAGATCAACGGGGTGTCACACGTGGCCTGAATGGTAACAGATTTGTATCCACCCTGCGCATAAGATACCACATCTGCCACAGCATGTGTGCCTATTCCATGCGAGATCCCTGCCCCGAGAGGAGGTTTCCCACCAGGTTCATGAAGACAGATTGCCCCAGCTAATGCAGCACACCCAGCTCTGCCTCCTCAAGGATGCTCCAGCTGATGATGAGGAATCAAACGCCAGCAAATGCAGCCCAGGTGAGAAACCCAAGAGCTGCACAGACCCAGCCCAGCTCCCCCTGATGCATTAGATGTGTACCTGACCCCATTAACAAGCCACATCTGCCCCAGGGACTTGCCCCTTGGAAATATTCATCACATGATGGAAAACTTCATCCAGTCTCTAGTAGCTATAAAATCTGCTGACCTGGGAGAACATCAGCACCACAGCATTCAGAATCACAGAATGGTTTGGGCTGGAAGGGACCTTAAAGATATCTGGTTCCAGTCCCCCTGCCATGGGCAGGGACACCTCCCACTCGATCAAGGTTGCTCAATGCCCCATCAAGCTTAACAAGTCTTAAACCATTTAACAAGACTTAAACAAAATTTAACAAGACTTAAAACGTAAAAAGCCTTACACAATTCAAACCAAAAGATAAGATTTTTCAGGGGAAGATTATTAAAAGTGCTACAAAACACTCTGTATCTGCTGCCAAGAGGGGTGACTTGGCCAACCGCTCTCCTGCCCGCCACTGTTTGCTGGCGAGCAGGAAGCAGCAGCTTACCCAAAATTTTTGTGATGTATACCTGTGACAAAATCAGCAAACCCAATTAATTGCAAGCGGTGTAACTGTGGGTAGAAGGCTGCAGCCCCAACTCGAGGCCCAACCTCCTAGGCACCAGTGCTGGTGGAAGATGCCCTGGCAGCGGCAATGGCACAGCAAGGAACCGCTGCTCCTGCAGACCCGGGTGTGCAATGCGATTAACTTTGAGCAAAAGCTGAGTGTGTTCAGCTGCTGCATTTGCCATGTTTAGACAACTTAATGAGACAACCCAGAGGCAAATCACCATAGGCAGAACATGTGGCAAATCAAGAAGAATGACATAATTTGTCTTGCATTAACCGACTGTAATATACACGTCTCCAGAACGAAAGATCAGGAGGGGAAGCTATTCCGAGCACGTCATATCTTTGTACATACACAAAGAAATGCCTCTATCTTGAAAGCTGCCCAATTAACACTTGACACCCACTGTAATTGCTGATGCTCCTTGCTGCATTTATCAGATCATAGCAGATCGGTAATGAGCTGTCTGAAAGGCCACGCAGACCGAGGTGAGAGCTGGCAGCACAACTGGGAGGGACACATTACACCCAGCAGAGGGTTCCCACCACACCGGGACTCATCCTGAAGGACAGACAGTGACACAGGGAGACAAGCTCCTGCCAGGGGATCCAGCTGACCAGAAGCCTCACTGGGGAATTGAGGCAAATCTCAAACCATTCAGGGCAGCTCCCAGCTCCCACAGCAGCTGCAGGATCTTTGCTGAAGACCATCAACAACCCTGTTAAATCCTTTCCCTCTCACAAGCACAGCCACCTAGGACTCGGTTCCAATACTGATTTCATTAGGAGTATGTTTAGTGATCGATCCTGGCAGAAGGAAACCAGAGGGTTCATCCTACACCTGCTGAATAACGCCACTCGTGCCTACAATCCTCATTATATAACAGAAGGAAATGTATCAGGAAGCAAAACTATCTAAGCCATTAATTCTGGCAAGATGCATGAAGATTCCCATCCGTTTTATAGTCCCTCTGCAGCTCCACAGCAAGCAGCTAATGACCCCTTTTCCTGATTCGGTACAAAGTCCTGAAATACTGCGACAGCACCGGGAGCAGCAGCATCCACGGGGGGACTGAAGCCCTGAGGCTGAATTTTGCTCCCATTTACATCAGAGTCGCTTTGCTCTGGTAGAGCAGCTCTGGGTTTCTCATCAGCATGGGCACGAGCAAACCATGGGTGCTTTAGAGGGCAGAGACTACTCCTCTGGAGCATGTCTAAGCATGACTGAGTGAAGAGGTGATGCCCATCACACACTAGTCCTCCACGTGCAGAAGCACATCGGAGCCACAAACATTGATCGGTGACACTGTGGAGCCCACAAATGCCAAAGAGAACCCCCAGATGTGGCAGGCAGCAGCATCTGCCCCCCAATAAAACCTCCTCCCCATGGGTAGGGGCATGGGCAGGCAGACCACATCTGGGGAGGTCACACTCTTACCCCATCTCAGGCTCCTCCAATGGTCCCGAAGTTAAAGATGTCTTTGTCAACAACAAGAACCTCCCTGTAGACTATGAAAAAAACCACTCCATTTTCACCTAAAAAATCATTTGGCTTCCAAATCAAATTCCAGCCCCTTGTTTTGCCTTTGAAGAAACTTAAAATAGGCTTGGGAAGGGGAAGAGGCAGGAGAGCAACCTCCTGGCCATGGGAGCTCCACAGGGCCAACGAGCCAACCCCACGAGGCAGCAGAGCATTCAAAACCAGAGGAGGGAGAGCCTGGGATTTTGCGTGGGCTCTTCTTAAAGCGAAGTTTAAAAATGGAAGAGAAGGAAACACAAGAGTTATTTTGAGAAAGCAGATCTGAAATTAGGAGGCGGCATTTTCTTGGACTGACTCCAGCCCGTGGCTCCATGCAGCACAAAGCTGCTGCAGCTGAACCGTGCTCCCGGGGTTATTTATAGCAGCCCGTAGGCAGCAGCGCTGGGGAGTGGAAGGGGTTCTATTTGGGACCAGGCGTGTCCCGCATGGAGATAAGCGAAGCCCTTCGAGAGGCAAAGAGCTGCACACAGGGCGGCGCTGGGAAAAATTCTTGTCCTGCAGCATGATGTCCCGGGGCAGGCGGAGTGCAGGAGCAGAGTGGCAAAGAGCCAAGCTGGAGCTGGATTTTGTTTAAAACAAAATTCAGGAGATGAGAAGTGTGGCTGAAGTCAGTGGAAGTCATGGAAACCCTCAGGTGAGACACCTTTCTACCTACCTGAAGCAGAAAGCAAACAGTCTGGGGGGGATTTAAAGGTGCTACCTCTGTGCCAAGATCTGCCAGGACCACACCACAAACTGGCGGTGCTGGTTTCATGGGGAAGTTTTCATTCCTGTGATCACAGGTACTATTTTTTTTCCCCCTTTAAACCTCAACATCCTCTCTCCAAGAGCCAAACCACCCCAGCAATTTGCTGCACTCCCCACCAAGGGGGTGGGATGAACCCGGTGCCGTGGGAAGGGAAAGCAATGCTACTTCCCTTCCTGGCTCCCGCAGCTGACAGCAATGGCCACCACCAGTGCTGCCAACCCAACCTTGGGAGCCCAAGGATCTGCGGCCTCCCCCAGGCTCTCCTTGAACACAAATGTCCCTGAGCATCAGGGGATGACGGTGAGGCCTTGGGGGGACATGTCACGTTCCTCTCACCTGGCCCAGGGGCTGATGCTCCCCAGGGATGCGGGTGCCCTGCACGCTCCTCACTTCCCCACCTCCCTGCGCATGGCTGGAGCCATCTCCCCACCGCAGCAGCGGCGAGGGAGCCACATCCCTGAGACTTGGGCTAGAGGGTGCATGCAGCAGGATTTACAAGTGACTAATCACAAACAGTAAGGAAACGGGTCATCTTGGAGCCGTGTGCTCATACCAGTCCCCATCTATCCAGTGCAGAGCATGAGAAGCTGATGCATTTCAGTCGCTCGCCAGTCTCCAGCTTTGGCCAGTCACTGCCAGCCAGTTTCTGGGGTCAGCTCACTTGTACTCCATCAACAGCCAAGCCCCCGGCATAGCTGGGTTTCCACCTGCACACTGACCGAGCATTTCGCTCTGTTGTCTGCAAGGTTATGGGGATGGTCAAAGGCATATCAGCTTTAAAGCAAGGTGCTAACGAGGCTTTGCCATTGCAGACCATCGTTAAACATTTCACCACTGCAAAGCTCCTGAAAACATTGCTGGCTTTTAGCAGTCAAAGTCTCAGCACTGGAGCAGTTACAGGAAAGCTCTGGTCACCCAGCCCAAGGAGCCGGAGCCTTGCCGCATGGTCCACAGTCTCCCCTCCAACAGATTTAGGTTCTCTGCACTTCTCATCCTTATTTCCAGGGCCTGAAAATGCAAGACATGGCATTATCTGGTCTGGGTTAGTCGCAGACAAAGCCTCTAACTTAATGCACCTACTGGGAACTCCCAGATGCTGAAGCAGACACTAAATGTAGACATCAAGACCAATAAAAGAACCCAACAACAACAATAAAATCCTTAAAATCTGAGAAAAAAAATGAAAGAATCCTCAGTGTCTCCAGGCTAAATGTTTCAATTTTACCTTTCTGGAACTCAAGCTTTCCTGCAGAAGTGTTAATAGCATCTAACCTCTGACCTTGCCAGTTTTCCTCCAAACCGCTCAGAAGTCCATTTTACATCACCGAGCCAAGATGAGGCAACCCCAGAATAAAAGCTACTAGAACCAAAAGCAAAACAAACAGTGCCCTTTCAGCGGCCAAATATGAAATGCCCCTGTACGGGCTACCGCACAACCCCCTGCAGATTTAATGCTCGAAAGCGGTTTCACTGATAAGGTTTTATTTACTGCACTGGCTCCGGCCTGATTCTTCCCTTTCTAATGTAAATCAGGAGCTCATAGAAAATCAGAGTTATACAGACATAAAATCCCCGTGGGATCTGAGTCACACTCAGTGCCTTTGAGTAGTTAACGGCGAGATTATGCTTTGCAATGCTAAAAGTGTTCATTTATTTATTCTCTTATTTATGGATGGGGCATTAATGCTTTATGAAGGTATTTGAGGAGGGTAAACTGATAGCTGGGAACACACTCCGCGGAGACACAACAGCAGCAGGGGGTGGAAAAAGTTCAAAACAATCCTCTGAATTCCAATTTTACAGCATAATGCTGAATTTATAGATAGATAGCTGTGCCCTTTTGAAGGAACAAGCATCGAGACAGAAAACGAATTAAAATTTAATCTTATTGATTTCCACCAAGTCAATCCCAAGAGCGAGACAGACGCTGCTGCCACTGCCGCCTCTGCATCAAACCGGGTTTTTTCGGAGGGCTTGACAGGGGAGCAGGGATGGGCTGGCCCAGCCACAAGCTGTCGGCACCCGCGGCAGGCAGGGGTAAGCTCATCCCAGCACCTCGCCGCTGTGGGTCGCAGCACGCGGTGTCCCCTGCCTGGCACGGCAGCGGAGGGCGAAGTCACGCCGTGTCCTGACGCGACCTCTCCCTCTGCGATAAATGAGCTCAGTGTTTCAGAGGAAAGCTGACGCGTGCTTGTTTGCAGGGACAGGTCTGACACGAGGACGAAGGCTGCTTTTTATCTGCTGGTCTCCGAGCAGGAATCGTGCCTGGCTCTGATGCAGGGCAGGTCTGCAGAGAGCCTTCAAACCCTGGATCAGGCTTGAAGAGAGCTGCAGATGGGGATACGAAGACTCCAAGTTGTCAGCTTGGTCAGAGAGAAGGCATGAGCACATCTGTGTGGACACGAGCACAGCAGCAGAGGATTGGAGGAGAATTCACCCAGCCAAGTCAAGGTGGGCTGCTCGCACGGCCAGGGTGGCTGCAGTGCAGCTTTGGAGAAGCCCAGAATGGGTTGGGTTGAAGGGACCTTATAGATCATCTAGTTCCAGCACCTCTGCCATGGGCAGGGACACCACCCACCTCTCCTTCCCGTCCTCAGCAAGGGACCTGGAAATTCACCTTCAAGCCCAGGTAAGCTCCATCAGCTTCAAGGGAAGATGGATGCAAGGAAGCCCACGAAGAGCCCAACAGAATAAAGCCACAGCTAAAAATACACACAGATGCTCTGCCCTGGTTATAGGGATTTGAGGTGGAAGGCAGCTAAATTCTACACAAGAACACATCCCAGAGGGGCAAACTAAAGCTCGCAAGGAGGCCGTGCCTCACAGCATCACCACAGAGGTGCCAGACCCAGCAGGCATCAGCTTCCCCCCTGCAGGGAGACACTAAAGGTCACTCACAGGGTTTCATTTCAGAGATCCCCAACGCCTGCATCGCTGTCAACCTTTAGCAGCAACCGAGACAGCCACCACAACCAGATTTCCCCAGGTAGCTCTGCACCACCCTGCCAGCTCCCAGCTCCTGGAGAGGGAGTGACACGAACTGGCAGAAGGACTTCATCTCGTGCCTTGCAGCTGGAACGCTCCCCTGAGCTCCCCACTGCACCTTCTGAGTGATCTCAGCACCCATCACTGTTTTCAAACATCCTTCTGTCTCTTCAAGGACTGAAAGCACTTTTGAAAATAGGACTCGGATGCTTCTGAAAATGCTACCCACTGTTTATTCTCAGTTTAGTCTACAGATAGTCCCCAAAATGTTCACTTCCATTCTCATACATCCTTTCAAAACCAGTACAGTTTGCACTCACAGTTGAAATCTTGGCTGGGATATAGGTTTGTGTGTTTTCCTGTGGCACGCTACAAACATTTCCCCAAAGGTACTTTTTTGGGTGCAACTTCACAGCTCATCTCTGGAGACAAGACAAAGCTGCTCCAGTCAGCACATACCCAGGGCAGGAGGCACCTGGAACTTAAATATCAACTGCCTCTCCACATTCCAAGTCACCTAAAACCTTCCCAAATGCAACCACAGCCTCACAGTACAGGATCTCACTGCAGTCAAGAGCAGCTTTTCCCCAGCAGTCAACTTCTGTGGGTATTTTTTTTTCCTGGAAATCAATTACTTGTCCAGCAGAGTGTAGCAAGAGGGGATTACAGGTCACGTTTTCCACAATTATCCTCTCTGACGCCGAGGAACTTTTCAAATTGTATGTGCTAAGTAGGTCACAGAGGGGAAAAGCAGCGTGGGGGGCGTTTAGCATCAGCGACCCTGAATTTTGAGAAAATGGGATACGGGCCAGCGCCGACCTGCACCCTCATCCGTACCCAGCGCAGCGGTGAGAAAATATATAGACTTCCCTGATGAACCATAAGCTAAAATTAGAAACCATTCACCCCTGCAAAGCCACAGCTATCGCCAAAAGGAAAATAGGTCACAGAACGGCTGGCTAACTTGATTTTCCGGCGTTTCTAGCTGCTCTGTCCTCGCGTAACCTCTTCTCTCCCATGGACCATGTTCGGTGTCTCCTTTGTTCGGGGTACAAGCGCCCGCAGTGTGCGGCTCCGGCGCAGCCTGGCAGGAGCGGTGGGAACGGGCCCGGCGGCACCGGCGCGCTCGGCGAAGCACAGACCCGCGGTTCACAGAAAAATCAAACCAGAGCCAGGCGAGAGCCCCTCCACAAAGCGCACCCGCCTCCCACCTGCTCTGGGACCGGCACAAGCGCTGCCTTTCCACCCCTTCCCACAATATTGCTCTTTAAAGATCGTGTCGGGCTTTGCCAGCTCTTCCGGGGTGCTTTGCTCTCTCGCCTCCTCCCGAAGCCTGAATATCCTCTTTGGATTTGCATTTCTCACCGCGTGCTGCCGCCCTCAAGTAAGCCGCAAGCGGAGCGATGCGAGTCAGTCAGGCTTTTCCTCCCTTCGTGTGCGGGCTGGAGCCCTGGCTCGGCCGTTACAGCCGCTTTCCCTGTGAGCGGATCTCGAGGCATCCAACCACTGCTCTTCTGCAGCACAGAAATGGCTGAAAATTTGGCTCAGTGACCTTCCCCGCTCTAGAGCCACAGGTCTCTATCTGGCCGGTGGCTCTTTGCTCCTACTGCCTCACCTTGCGATTAAGTGTTAAGCTGCAGGAAAGCTGCAGGTCAGCCCAAGCGTGCCTGGGGCTCTCCCCACTTCTGCTGGGTATGCCCAGAGGTGCTGCTGCCATCAAACCCACCCAAAGCAACCTGATGTCTGATCCCCAGCCACTCTTCTCCAACCACAATCCTAACTGATGCTGCTCCCACGCCCTCTCCTCTTCCAGCTTTCCTCCTCCTGGCCCCAAGGGGAAGAGCAGTCATCACCAAAAGGCATCCCAAATGTGTCCCACGGAGGTAAGGCTGAAAGCTGAGCCTGAGGATGCCCTCGAGAGGGACGATTGCATCCTGAATCCCACCCGTTACTGGAGCTATGACATAGGCAATGCTGTGGGCAAGGCTCAGCACACCCTGCCCCTGGCAGCCCGCAGCTCAGCACCTCCCTGCTATGGTACCAAAAAGGATCCTTCCACCACCCAGCCTCAGCCACCAGAGTCACCCAGCAAGGCTCCGTCAACCTTCCATTGCTCACAAATAGATCATGTCTTCTTCAAAGGAGGAACTTCCCCCCAGCCTGCTACAGTTTCTACCAAACAAAAGGGAAGGGTGGTTTGGTTTGAGTCCCCTGCCCACAGATGTTCTTGCTTACATGCTACTCGCAAGGGGACTTTACAAGAGGGGAAGAATCATCATTTATCCATCCCAGGGATCATGCAGATGAGAACATGGAGCCAGACTGGAAATTACACAGACATTTGGTGTCAGATGTGACCTCCACTGGCTGAGCACCCACCTGAAAGGAGAGCACCCTATGGCAAAGGTTAACAGCAACCACTCCTGGTAGCAGCCTGGCTTTCAGGCTCGGCGTAACTCAGAATGACGTCGGGCACACTGACGAACGGATGTCACCAGCTCTGCACGCTGTATGCGGCAGTGTCCCAAGGGACTGCCCCGAGCTGTGGCAGAGGCTGAGAGCAGATCATGTGAAGGAGGTGAAGGGACACTCGGAGAGACAGGAGAAAAAGGGTGGCCCTGCTGCCGGTGTGGGCAGAGACGAGAGGTGACGAAACAGGACAAGAGTCTGGCAGGACACTCAGCCCTGAGCCAAGTCCAGCTAAAGGGGACTTCTACAACTCAGGTTGTTGGGAGATGCAATGGCTCTCCCTCCCGCACCATCACCCACTTCTTCCCCTCCTTACACAGTCCATGTACACAAGAGAGTCCAGGGAGGATGGGGCTCAAGGAAATAGGAAGAAAATGTTTGAGACCTTTTTTTCAACCTAGCTCCTTGCACAGGAGGCACAAACCATCTAGCTAAGTCCCCACTTGGTGGTGCCACGGGAAGAACGGCTTTGAGGAACACTCAGCACCTGCCCCCAAAGCCCAGTGTCTGTAAAGCCCTCACCAGCTGGCGCTTGCTAACGCTTCGAACACATCGACCTCGGTCTTCACCCCCTCGCACAACAGACTGTGCCAGCATTGGGTTTCCTATTGCTCTGGGAGAGAAGCAGATGGGTAAAGGAAAACCAGGAAAATTGCACTGCCTGGGAGCGCGGAGTATGTGATTCATGGGGGTTTTATTCTTTTTAGGAGTTGGGCACCTGGATTTCTGCAGCTCCCAGTGAAATCGCAGGCCTCGCAATTCGAAATAATTAGCGACTGGTAGTTTTCCTTTTATGCAAAATCATCCTTTTTATCCAACACCTAAATGAAAATGAATATGCCTGATTATCTACTAAAGGGCCCAATTTCCCAGCATCGCTCCGAAGCACACAGCAAAATTTGTGTCTCCTCAGGCTGCTATTCCAGGCAAGGGCTGAGTGCAACAGATGAGTGGTCAAGGCAGAGCTCCAGAGCCAGGGAAAGCAGCCTGACCTTTGTTAACGTTATTTACAGCAGCAAATATCCACAAACCCAGCCAGGGCTGCATCCCTGTCCTTTCTGCTCCAGCCGGGGGGGCCCAAGGGCAGCCAGGAGAGCTTGTGGCTGGCCTGCCAGTATTGAAGCATCATGGATGTCCCCCTCCATCCATGCAGCCCACCCCATCACACCGAAACCCCTCCTCTGAGGCAGTTTTTGACCAAGTTCACTCCCAGGGGAGAGGATGGAACAAGCTATTTAACAGGCAGGGTTCTGAAGCATGACCTGAACGCTTCAAATCTAAGGCTGATGGCAGGAAACACCCCCCCCACCCCAGCAGGTTCTTCAGAAGACATTTGTGCTCAATCCACACACGGCAGAACAAGCTCCTCACAGCAGGGCTCTGTCTATCAACCTCTCACAGCCTTTACCCCAGAGGTCTTGCCCAGAGGAATCCCCCACCTACCCCCTACCAACCTCCCCATCCCTGGCCAGGGTGACACGGCACAATCGCACGTTTGTACTTCCATCATTTCCAGACTCACCCTGTTCTCGTCGTAGATGATCTGCACCAAGCTGCGATGTTTGGACTCGATAGGAGGCGGGGAGATGGGTTTTTCAGGCTCTGGTGGTTTGGCTGCTTCTTCCTCCAACTGTTGCTGTGGAAGGAGAGAGAAGGGGGAGGAGAAGGATGAGTCACAGCAAGAAACGCAGCCGGCCCCATCCACACGAGACTCTCTGCGGTGCCGAGGCAGAAGCCGCCATGGCAGAGGGCTTCCTGCGAGCCACGGGCAGGCTCAGGCCGCGGAGGGACGGGGAGAGGGAGGAGAGCTGTGTAACATTCCCTGCCACGCAAGCGCAGCGCTGCCCTGCCCCAGGCACTCGGCCCATGCTGGTGGGTCAGGGCTTTTTAGGCACAGAGGATGAGGACCTGCCTCGAACAAGCCTCCTGGCAAGGGCTCGAAGCTAGAAATAATGATTTTACTGGAAATCCTTAAAGGAAACCACAGCTCCCTGCTGTTACCTGCCTCTGGAGCTGCCACCACACTGTGTGGAGCAGCACTCTACCTTCAGCTCTATCTTGCGATGCTGTGGTTGGAGGAGACACCCTGGGATGACTGCTCTCCACGAGATGACTCGTGCACCAGCTGCCCCTGCGCAGTGCAGCCAGATCAGCCAGTAAGCACAGCAGAGGAGGCAACACCACCACAAGAGCTGACGTCTCTGATCAGAGCCAGCCTGAAGGGACACGTGGCAGCCCTCCTGGCCAAGGTGAGAGATGCACAGTGCTCAAGAGGGCAAGGAAAAGCTACAGGACTCCCTGCAGAGGACAGCACGGGGCTCAGACAGGGTATCACAAAGATACCCTCTGGTGAACATGCACAGAGAGCCTGAGTACTCAGGTTGCCAGCAGCGTGAACATGCCACAGGGCTCCGGCTGTCCCCACAGACACAGGGAGAGCTGTTGAGGGCCACTGTCCAGTTGTCAGCCACGACGCACTCACGCTAATGCAGCTTTGAGACCCATTTCTCCCCTCCCTTCACACAGAACAAGCTGTACTGAAGAGAAACCACCAAGTACATACAGGCTTCAACTAGAGAAAGCCCAGAAGGGGTGGATGGCCATCACCTGGGCGTCCTGCCCTCAGAGACAACAGTGCTGAGAAGCTCGCTTTGTTGGCTCTTTGGCTGTCTTTACGGCACTGCCACAGCTCCACGTTTCACAGTATCTGGGCTTTGAGATGCAGCAGCTGCGTGCAAAAATACACTGCTCTGTGCCCTCCAGCTCCACAGAGACAACGCAGCCCAAGGTGTTTGTCTTCTCCCAAGCTTCACTCCCACTCACAACAGAAACATCCAGGAGCCCAAGAGCTGCTCCACAAGCATGTCCACCACGTCCCCACCGCACGTGCAGTAAAATGCACCCAGCCCCAAAGCTGGCTCAAATGGCAACTACCCCTTCAGGAGATGGAAAACAGAAGGGAGCACGTCCATGGACGCACCTTTAGAGACCACTGGTCTTCTAACACATTCCCACCCACCCACAAACCACTGAGGACACTGTGAACATGAATTATAAATTAGCAGATTTCAGAGAGTGCTTTAGCACACGACTGCGGTCAGGGGGTGTACTGAACGTATGACCTACGCTTCCGGCTCTCCCAGTGGGTGCGAGGC
The DNA here is from genome assembly GCA_033439905.1 of Ceryle rudis. Taxonomy (NCBI): domain Eukaryota; kingdom Metazoa; phylum Chordata; class Aves; order Coraciiformes; family Cerylidae; genus Ceryle; species Ceryle rudis. Next base: position 12,788 of record JAAGNO010019127.1, read on the forward strand.
AGGAGGAGACGTCTGAGCCTTTCCAGTTAAATTGAGGAACCACTCAGCCGAAAGAAGCAACAACAGATTCTTCCAGGCTCCTCCTGAGGCCACCGGCTCCCAGCGAGGAGGGAGAGCAGACGCCGCGCACGGCAGCTGCGGGGCAGCACACGCACGGGAGAGGGAGCGGTTCTCAAAAAACACCTGCGATTCTGTCACTGCTCGGCTCTGGATCTCCAAATCTTTGTCTTTTTTCCCCCGCAGCTAAAGGATGAAGCAAAGGGAAAATCAAGAGAGTCTCATACTAGGAAAGAAGGTGCCTGAGACTGAGAATAATCGGCTTGCACCAGAGAGGAGCGCAACACCCTCCTCCCAGAGACAGTGGTGTCTGCTGGTCTGAGAAGGTGGTGAGCACCTATTCCTTCCCAGATCACCTCTGCTCCCGTTGACAACCCCTTTAGCAACACTAGGGCTGCAGGATGCAGTCCAAGAAAACACTTAAGCACCCAGGTGGGTCTATTGGCTTGGCTGAGAAAACTCACACTCCTTCCATTAAAGGTGTTTCGCTGGATGAAGCAACCCCATCTGTGGGCTCCACTCGTGCTCCACCTCCCCACAGCTGGACATCTTTTCCCTATGCTGCTGCTCTTCCCTGGATGGGAAGATACACGGGTCACTCCAGCCAGCTGGGACTACCTGCACCTTGGAAGGGGAGGAACCTTCCCCAGCGCCGTGTGGATCCATCCCTCCCACCCTGCACCACTGCTGCACACGGAAGGCTCCAACCATGCACGAAACAGCCTCAAAATTCCTTTCTCTCCTCAACCATGGCTGTTTCTCAGGAGGCTCAACTCCCAGCACCACACAAAAGGGACAAGAGCTCTTCAGGAAGCCGTGGCTTAAGTCACAGACTGAGAAGCAGTTCTGAGCATCAGCCCCAGCATGGAAGCGGCACTTCCAGGCACCTGCTCGCTCTTGCTCGGTGTCCTAAGGCACCCTACCACACATCCTCGCTCCCCTGTGCTCAACTCCAAAAGCTCCAAAGAAAGAGCCATCAAAAGGGATCAGCCAAATCCTCTACTTCTCCTGAGGAAAATATTTGGGTAACAAAAAAAAAAAAAAAAAAAAAAAATAACATCAGGAACTTGGCTACATTGTTCTGGAAACCCACAAAAATTCTGCAAAGCAGTTGGGTGTGTTGTAAGTGATTTCAGACAAGAGGATTTGATGGTGTATCAGGAAATGAAAGTTTGCCAGTAAGTGGAGGCTCATTAAAAGCAGCTCGTTAAAAGAAAAAAAAAAAAAAACCAACAAATCTAATTATAGCTGAAATACAGTAGAGATTTAAACTCTACTGTCTGTGGTGTAACACTGCACAGTTCTTAAAGGGCCAGGTCTCAAGGTAAAAGGATGGGGGCAGGGTCTGCAGGCAGCACACCTGACTGCAGCAGGTTCAGCCTGTGACAGCTACCCCAGGGAGCTGTGGGAAATGGCAAAGCAAAATAGGTCAGGGTTCCCAGACACGGACAAAATGGATTTCTTAAAGGTCTGCCACAAAAGCTAGGCTGGGACTGTGACCTTTACAGGGAAAGAAGCAGGATGAGAGATGAGTCTTGACGGCTCCACACTCTCTCCCTCCCCACTCCAGCCGCAGCTGCCTGAAAGCCCCTTCCTCTCCCTAAATGAAAGACAGCACAGTGATGCTGGAGGGATGCAAGATGTCATCGTTAGCCATGGCCCTGGCTCCTACAGCACCCACAGACCAACCCATTTCCCAGTGGAGGAGCTGCCCTCTCCAGGTAAGAGCCCCTTTGGCTGGACCACATGCTGCGGAGGGGCCATCGGAGCCCACAGCGCCAGCAGGAACCCGAGTGACATTTCAGGAAGACCCATCCCCACACGTACCAGCTCCTGCACTGGAGGGACCTGCCTGACAAAGCCAAGGTCATTACATACACACTCAGCCTGGTGTCAGGCAGCGATCTCCTGGGTACCGGGATGCTTCACCTGCCCAGGGGAGAGGAGAGGGCTTCAGCCACAGGGCATCATCAAAACCCACTTCCAAAGAGCCAAGAGGAGAACAGAGGAAACTCAGCCAGGGGAGAGATGGAAGGAGAAACCCTGGAGCTGTTCCACTCTGGCAGCTCCACCTCCATCACCAGGTGGGAGTGTTGTACTCCCGGAGAGCCCTTCGCCGAGCTCAGTGCCCGGGGAGGCTCGGGCACTGCTGCGGGGAACAGCCCAGCAGTTTATTTCTCCTTCAGATCCCTGGTGCCGCTGCCAGGAATAAATGCATAAGGATTATCCTTCCCTGTCAGGAAGAGGGGGAGAGAGGACTCGGCGAGAGATTTAAGCGCATATGGCGAATGAACGAGCGGGGGACGGCTGACGGAGGTGGCCTTCTGCCAGGGGTGTGCAGGGTTTGGGGAAGGCTCCTCAGCTTGCTGAAGACGTTTACTTCTTGCAAAGTCCAGGCAGAGCCTTCCTTGCCTTTTCTGGAACAACCACAAAGAGAGAGATGGTGGACCGGGGTTGGTTGGGAATTTTTTTTGCACAGCCTTTCCATACAAATGTATTTAATTACCCTGAGAAGGCCTCCCAAAGGCAGAGGGGAAAAACATTAGGATATTCCGGCTGCGTACGATCCCTCCCCAGCTCCACCACCCGGCCCTGCAGGAGCGGGATCTGTTCCAGGCTGATTGCTCTCCCTCGCTCGTCCTTCTCCTGCACTGACAGCTCAGATGCACAGATGGACAAAACGTTCCAGGAGCATCTTAGACAGGAACCCCTGCTCAGAAAACGCTTCCTCCAGATGTGCCAGCTCTGCTGGAGCACGAGGCTGCGGAAGGATCCTATGTTGAGGGGTGGGATTTGCTACCAAATGGCTTTGTCACCATGGGCCAAAAAAAAAAAAAAATAATTAAAAAATATGGGAGAGGAGATGAGAGGAGAGGAGAGGAGAGGAGAGGAGAGGAGAGGAGAGGAGAGGAGAGGAGAGGAGAGGAGAGGAGAGGAGAGGAAGGGTGGCACTGACCCTTTCCTACCAAGGGAGTCAGGGGTGCAGGAACCCTGCATTTTATCACCCTCTGCTGGTGGCAGCACCAAGGAAAACTTGACATGGGGACAAGGCTGCTTGTCCTCCCATGTCCTTCCCACCTGCCTGAGCTGGCAGATTTTGTCCCCTCTTCCAAACTCAAGGCTGCTTCTCCTGTCAGCTGCTCCAGGTCAGGGTGTTCCTCACACCGTGCTGGAGACACCAACTCACTTGGACGGGAGTTCCACACAGGCCTGACAGCACAGGCTGTAGAAGCACAGAACATCAGAATCCTTACAGTTGGAAAAGACCTCCAACACCATCAAGTCCAGCCATCCAACCATCCACCTGACACTATCGTGACCACTAAACCATGTCCTGGAGTGCCCTATCTACAGGTGTTTTGGCCACCTCCAGGGATGGTAACTCCACCACCTCCCTGGGCATTTTCAAAGCCCAACCCCTCTTTGAGTACAGAAATTGTTCCTCACGTCCAATACAACCCCCCCTCCCATGGACCAACTTAGGCCCATCTCCTCTTATCCTATCACTAGTTCCTTGGGAGAAGAGACCAACTACAGCCTCCTGTCAGG
>JAAGNO010019128.1:0-12654 GCA_033439905.1 Ceryle rudis
AGTGGAGACCACCAGCCCAGCGCTCCCGCAGCCTGCCCTGCCCTGCCCTGCCCTGCCCTGCCCTGCCTGCAGCGCGGCGCTGAGCGCGGCGCCAGGACGGGCCGGGAGCCAGCCGCGGGCGCCACGGCTGCCTTCACGCAGTCGTTTGCCCGTTTTGTCTCCTCCGACGCGATGCGATGCCTGGGGCTGGGGCAGCTTCGCAGTCGCTGGCGGCTGAAGCCCGCTAGTCCCTCATGGGCCCGGCCTGCTAGCGTGGCTCGGGGACGACGAGGCCTTCCCAGGAGGGCCGCCCCCCCCCGCGACACCCAGCATTGGGTGAAAAGAAAAAAAAAAAAAGGCAGTAAATAACATGATTCTGTCAACTATGGCTTTAAGACAAACGTTACTAAATTAGCAGAAATAGCAGAAATAAATAATTAAACAGCAGAAACTATAACTGCTGCTGACTGCAGCCGTTCCCTGGCTCCCACAGGGGCCACACACCACCCAACGGTAGCGCCGCAGCCCAGCGTTGCTCATTCCGGTAGAGCATAGGAGTCCCCACCATCAAAACCAGCCAACAACCATCCTCTGTCACTCTGTTTCGTTTCAGTGAATACAGGCTCAACAAAAAACCTGTTGTACCAGTGTGGTACCCGCAGGCTCGTCTGCGTGTTGGAGCCACAGTGCTGTAATTACAGCCGGGCCAAAGAACCAAGCAGACGTGTCTCACTTGGTGTGTACGGCTGTATTCACCTGCGTGGCTGTGCCTGCCATGCTGAGTGCTTTGCACCGCGCCTTCCTTTGCTTGCTGGGGGGTTTTCTGTGTGTCTAAGCATCACACACAAGCTGAATATTACTATTGCTACCTCACACTCTCTGTTGGCCTTCACAGGGATAATGAGCCACCCTGCTGGAGCCGGCTCCAGCAAATCCTGCTGAGGAAATCTCTGCTCTGGACAATTTATGTTCCCAAATCTAGATGACGTATGGGAAGGGAATAAACAGACAGGGAAGACAAACCAATTTATAATTACCTGAAGTACTAGCTGAAGGTGGCCATAAGTGTTCCCTTTGCCAAACAGCACTAACTCACAAAAAAACTGCGTTAAAAGTGAATTCCAGTTTACAGCTTATATTCCTTAATAATTTTTAAACATTCTCACAGTGGGTATGCATAGTTGTTTTTTCCTTTTTTTTGGTCTCCTTTCTTCTTCCTTCTCATTCTCCCCTTAACCAGTAATTTATATTGTACATTATATTATATCAGTCCAAGCAGTAACAAATATATCTATATATTAATACAAGAAAGAAGGTGGACTGTGGGACATTGCCTGGCTACTCTCAAAGATATTTAGCGTTCCCTGCATCAGGGGGCAGCAGCGCACGCTCACATATTAGTCATACTATATAAGCACGTTTTTTTTCTGAAACCTCAAGGGCTTATAAATCATCGCATTTACTTACATGTTTGGGAGTTCTGGGGGATTTTGAGATGGAGGGAACATAGTCATCTGAAAAGATTGATCGCAAGAACTGGAAAAGATGGGTTTAGCCAGTGCTATGAGGGGATCATGGAATGGTAAAAGAATCCTTTAGAATATTAATTTCACGTCCTAATATACTAAGAATAAGTGTAATTTCCTTTTGTCTGATTGTATGCTTACTATATGCAGGGTACATCTTTTTACTGTATTTTTATATCAGTTGCCACTTTTTGAGTAGTCGTTCTTAGAACATAGAAAATAATTACATATTCCTTAGAAGATCAGTAAAGCCCACGCTGTTTCTCATTCATGCGCTGTTGATGCCTAAGGAATACAGAACATGACACTTCTTTGGAAGAAGGCAGAGGGTGAAAGAAAGATGTATGATTTAATCGTCTCTCCTTCTGGGCTGCATGTAGAAAATGTTAGAAAAATCCTGGGGTTTAGTAACATGAAAGGCATCTTATTTTACCTAGAAAAGTGAGCAACCCAAGCAGAAATTAGACTGCAAAGCCATTCTTTCAATAAGAACATAATGAATTCCTGGGTATCATTTTTTATAATTTTTGGTATCATTTTCCATCACTTTTAGCCTGTGCCATTAACTTCATAAGCAAAGATAATACTCAATTTCAGGAACAATAATTAAGGTTGAGGAGACTGCCTTTATCTTCTGCCAGAAAGCCTAACTCTTCCAAGCTCTATTATCAGATAGAAATTGAAGAAGAGAAATCTAGAGAATTTAAAGTTTCACCAGGATTAATAGCAAACCTTCACAGCATTTCCCTGCTCTAGCTGATAGGTTTCTGGGTCTCACCTTGCTATCAACACACAAGATAGCCCACAGAATGCTACAGACTATGGTTATGAAAGATGCAGGTATCACCTCCCGACCTGTCTGTTTAACCTCTGCCATTAATAAAAGAAACCAAAAACTAAATGGTAGTAAGTTGATAAGGTTCCAGTATTTTTAATAAATTCTGCATCCATTAAAACCACGATGTTAATAGGCATAATTGGGCAAATACTAATTATGACTGTGGAGATTGATGTTTCCTTTCTAAAAACTGTTTCAGAAGCTACTAATGGAACAGGATCTTTCACACTAGAAGACTGCATCTCGATGCAGGTCCAACAGAAGTCACCAGTGTCAGCCAAGGTGAAGCCCAGCTATTTTGAAAGAGAAAGGGCCTCCTGTAGAGCACTCTCCAAAGAGGTGTTTACAGAAATTATTGTCATCTTGGCTCAATACTGCTTGAATGTGATCATCTTCATGGCCTGTTGCATTTGCAACTAGGAATGGATGAAATTATAAGGTAAAGGGATGATGGAAGGAATTTTCAAGTGGCTGGTTTGCTCATGTGTTCACTGTACCTTAAATGCAGTCAGAATTACTGTATTAATTAGAATGTAAACAGAAAAATATTGCATATCTCGACTGCAGGCATAGATGTCTTCTTTATAGACTCAGAAAAAAGAAAATATTATTTAACTGTCCCCACACTGATGGATTTTCCTGGTAATCATTATGAGAGACAGGTTTGTGAGAAGGATTAAAAATGTTTCCATTCTCTGGGAAAAGTTCATCTCCCGGTACAGTTGAAAAACATTCTAATAGCATTTATTTCCTCGTCTGCTCTCTAAAACAATGCTGCAATTGTAACTTATTTTCAAAGTTTAATTATTAAAGCAAATGATCAGCATTTTTATGCATTAAGGTGGCATTACTTACCTATAGCTAATGCCATCACCTTGCAAAGACATTTGTATCTCTTTAATCTTCCCTAAGTCAGCAACCCTTTCCACTAAATAAAGCATGTGTCTAAGTGTAGGATTCAGGTTATATTTTCAACAACAGTAATTTTGATAAAGCGGTTTGCTTAGCAGATACTGAATGAGCAAAGTAGTGATTTTTACATTGCAAATATAATTTTTAAAGCCATTATCATTTACATGGTTTCTCTCCCTTCCCCTTCAGTGCCGGATGAGGTAGGTTTGTAGTCACCATCTCCTACATTGTCTTCAGATAAATTCAGATGGTAATTCTTTTATTTCTGTACTGCCAATTCCAATGACAAATTATGCTGACCAAAATAGAATTTTGCCTGCGATAATGTTAATTAAAAGATGAATTGTGAATGAGGTGAACAATGACACCAGCACTTGGTGGATTGGTAAGACATAGTTCACTAAGCAAGACATTATTCAGAACAAAAGAGCACATGGTAATCTGCAAACACAGGTTATTTTAGGAATTTGGTTCAGAATTAGAGTATTAAAAATACTATCTGACAAACTGTAGGTGATTCTTTGTTCCTTGGTGGCACTAGTGCTGTAATACCAGCCCTTTTAGCAATATATCAGAATAAGCTTATTACTTTTCCCTGCTTTGTCTTTGCATGATCTTAGATTATAGGTGTATAATATTCTAAAAAAGATGTCAGGGAAAAAAAAAAAAAAGATTTAAAAAAGGTACTAAAAGCAGAGCATATTGCATAATTGCAGTGAACACAGGAGACATAATGGAAAGCAAAAAGATACTGTGGCCATCTTCCTGTCTGGTGAATGCTCTCTGCAAGTCTAGCAAAGGCAGTTACATAACTGATTTTTATTGCATTAGGCAACAGCAATATTGCTAAGCAAACCGATGTGCAGAATTAGAAAGCTTCTTCCACAGTGGAAATGAAGAAAAAAGACAGAGGAAGGGTTCTCATTTAACACCCAGTAACAGGACAGGGCAAGCGGGTGTGTATCTTCATTAGTGGATCATGTCAGGGTAACAACATGATTTATTCTCATCACGCAGCATCTTAGAAAAAAATACAGTGCAAACTCAGTCCATGATAATTTTGCTGCTTTCTGCAGTGTAACGTGTCAACAGTCTTGAGCTCGAGCTGGTAAATTAAAATGCCAACCTCTAAAACAGATTTAATGGGAGCAAAGATAATAGTCAGTAATGAGTTGTACAGGGGGGAAAAATGCAGGAGCAAAGGAAAAAAAGGCACGCACAAAAATGTGCCTGATCTCATTCATTTTCACTGTAAATTCAGAACACTGGTAATGTATATTTAGACATGGCAGACAATGAAAACTGGTCTGTGAAGTGGTACCAAGAAAGCCTACATTTGTGGCTCATGGGTGGTCAGATTTGACACCTAGGAAGGTGCAAGCACCACTTGAAATTTTTGCTGTAGCTAATGCCCTTCCCCCCAGCTTATTCACTGATGCTGATGAACACACAGGCTTATGTTGCAACCTACCCCTTAGCAGGCCTTTCTTTCGTGTGGTTGACTATTTTTTCAAGCTTGATCAAAGCTAATTGTGCTTGAGACTTCTGCCACTAGTGTTTGTGTGGAAAACAAAGTGATAGGAAGGAGGTTATACTGAAATGTAGCCACCCATATGAAGTGTAATTGTGGATGCTATATTGCAGTAGGACCAGACTTAAAACCCCTGCATTAAGAAAGAGCAGTCATGGCATTTAATATCAACTGCAGCGTGAGAAAGTGCATTGTCAAAGTTCAGAGACCTAACTGTTCTAATGGGTGTAGGACATAGTGAAGTAGCTAGTGCTGCTACAAGAGAAGAGGACCTTCTAAGTCGTGACCACTTTGATGTCTGCCTTTGCAGGAGTCTTGGTCTTGAGCAGATGGAAAAATGTTGCTTTTCCATATTCACAGCACTAGGTGGCGATAGGCCGCACTGGCATGGCAGTGCAGAAGTCCTCTGCTTCTGCTTCCACTCCAAGCCCTCTCCAGCTCCCACTCACTCCAATCTGCAGCCGGAAGGGTGTGGGTGGTGGGACTGGAGCAGCCATTCACTTCAGTTTTTTTTCTTCTTTCGAATCAGGCTTTAACTGCTTAGTGACTGGTACTTGGGAAAATTCAAGACTTTTTTTGAATGAGTCAGGTGTTAAAAAGTGTTAGAAATCTGCTGTGAAATCCCTGTGGGACATGGATAGGGCCTTGGGTTGTAGGAGAGGGAGACAAGGAGGATCAGCTGAAGAGTCACCTGCAGAGGTGGATGGCAGGACAAGCACAGCTGTAGTTGTCCTTTGGAAGAAGAAACTGGAGCAACCTCCTCTAAAAAGGTTCCTGCCTCTGTCACCACAGAGGAGCTTTTGGGTGTCACTGAAATGGTGACGCTCAACAGCATTGTTTGTTCTCAGCTGATAGAGATGAGAACTGATACCAAACTCCGGAAGGAAGAGTTCTTGGCTCCATCTGAAACCATGTTTATGTGCAGTTATGCTGGGGATGCACAGAAGAAATGGGATTGTACAGCCCATAAGCTGTAGATGAAAGATTTATCTGGGAATATGAAAATGCTTTGAACAAGTGAACTAACTCTTCTTCTTTCACCCTTCATTCGCACAACGGAGCAATTTTAAATTAGAACAGGTTGTAACAGATTTAATTTAGATCACCATGGTGCCTAGTATAATGCTACAGCATTTTCTAGTTTATCTTCTTCCCTGATTTTAAAGGGCTAAACAGTTTTTAAATTGTGAATTTTTTATAGAATATATGGCTTCTAGACAGTCCTGACCAATTAGAATTTTTTTTTACTGCACCATGATTAATTTTATTAGATAAAACTACTGAAATACAACTGAAGGTAGAAATAAAAAGCATTTAAGTGCTGTACAGCCATGATTTACTCTTCAGAGATGCATTTAATGCTGTCTCCAGCAGAACAGCTTCATCCATTTTCCAAACATTCATTTGTTTATTTCAAGATTAGTCTCAGTTATAAACAGACACTAAATCACCTCCAGGCCCTAATACATTGTAATGAAGTATTGTAAACCATGTAGTATGTTGGTTTAAACAAAGTAATCAGAAAGCAACAAAACCATTTTCTCCTGGTTCTTGCTGGCTCCCTGACTTCTTCTGTCTGTTCAAAGAAAAGTTCCTTTTAGTCTGTAAATGTCAAGGTCAATCAAAGGTCAAGTTTGTGCTTTTGAGCCGTGGTTCCTTTCAGGTTATTGGCTTTGTTTTATTACTGAAAGGAACCATCCATTTCGGCATACAGAGCGAAGAAGTCATGTAATCCTATTAAATACAAAGCCAACACGTACAAATAATGGTGAGGGTTTGACAATCGGACAAAAGCCCCCTTTTTCTGCCCATGGTTAAGCCTGTGCTGAGTAATTAATGGTCTCTCTATGAGCCTGTCTACACTGGGAAAACTGCCTAACTAGTTTTCAAAACACTCGTTCGAAAACTGGTTACAAGCATGGCCAAGAGCCCCTTTTAGGCAAACTGGCGTCTTTCTACTGCGATGCTCTGGAATGGGAGGGGGGGCAGATGCGGCTAACTGTCACCTTCCATCTCAGAGCAGAAAATGGCACAGAAGGAGACGGGCACAAGGATCCTAGGCAGCAGATCCTTGGAAGTAGAGAGACTTGAATTAACAAGGAAGAAGGAGGGAAGCATCTGTAGAGAGTTAAGGATAAAAGGAGGTACTTTATTAGAATATAAAACTTGCTTTGTTGTCAGTAAAGAGAAGAAGTGGAAAGCTGGAGTTACAGCACACAAGTTGAGATGTAACTGGATCATTATGTACTGGGCACAAAAGCCAAGACATAAAAAATTAACTACAAATATCTCACTGATTTCCTTATGAAGAATGTTTATGCACAGTGCAAGGTCAGTAGAAGAAAAATATTAGGAAGAGGAAATAAGGTATAATCAGAGGTTAAAATGGAGCAGAGAAAGTGTGGAATAATTTAACGAAAACTGTCCTGACAGTGGTATCTACACAGAGGTAACTGAGGGAAAATGCTGAGGATTTTTGTGTTCAAGTAGTTGTGATCAGATGGAAACTATGGGCTTGCAACACTGTCAGTTCTACTTGTCACTTCATTGAGGACAGTCAACTACAGTACATGAAAGCTACTGAAGCTGTGTAAACCCCAGTTTTCATAAGCAACATTCAAAACATTATTTTCATATCTCTCAGACAAGCATATAGGTTATCACAGCCTTAAAATCTCTGTTTGCTGGCAAGACGAGACATTACCAATCTAGAGCCTATGCAAGCATATGAACCAACTGGATCTATTACTAATAAAAAGAGATGAGCTGATTGACAGTGCAGATAACAACTGCAGATAAGATGAAGAACTGCATGAAATGTAGGCAGAAGCTTCAGAAATGAACACCAAACCAGACATAAAATTGAATATAATAAACATTACAGAAGTGGAAATGGGAAGCAGAGAAATCTACATTGCCCAGATTGTGAAACAAGCCTTACAAAAAGCCAGGCAGTAAAAGTTTCCAGCCTATTATATTGCAAGGTCAGATAGACAACAAAGATGCTTGGAGCTTAAATGTGGAACAGGTCCAAGATCTTCAGATAGTCTTGTAATAGAAGGGAAAAACACTGGCACACTGCTGGGGAAGGACCTCCAAGCAGGACTGCTCCTTAAGCACACAGACACAAGAGGTTTTCATCAATTGCTTCAGAGAGAACAGCCTCTAATGGTGCAGTCTTAAAACAAGTCTGGAAGAAGCCTCACTCAGTGCTGGCTTTGCTCTCTGGTTTGAGCATATTTCAAGAAGGCCATGGGTTCATCATGAGTAATTAGGACTGAATTTATTTTTTTTGTCCTCTGTTCCCAATGCATCACTCAAGTAGTGCAAAAACAGTGAAATACACCTACAACTCCTTATCTGGGGATTTCCTCAATGGACATACAATCAATGGATAATTAGCTCCCTTGCTGCTCTCTGGGGTGCAGAGGAATTATCACTATCTCAGTCTTCAGTTATCACTAGCCACTAGATTAGTCAACTGGCGTGGGACTCAAAACAAAAACTCATGGAGCTGTAACAGTCCTCCCAAGAGGGCTTAGGGGAGATGTCTGCACAATAAGAGGACATAAAAGCTGTGAAATATATACCCAGAGAAACACAAATTCATACCTTGTCATTATCAGAATTTCTGAATAAAGTGAAATGGATTCTGCAGACCAACACACTGACTGAAGCAAATGTCGCTTTGAGAAACCTCTTTTCCCTCCCTAGATGTGACTCCCTGTATTTCTTCAAGCTTTTCTAGTAAGCTGGAAGTGCTGTGGGTACTGCAGACTAAGAGATGATCCTTCTGGTCCCTAGGTTATCCAGTCATCACTGGTGGGTTCTCAGGAAGCTCTTAGATATGAGAGGAAAAGCTGGTACTACACAAGAGTAGAACTAACTTTGGAGACTTTTATAGGAAATTTTTACACTTTAGAAACCTAGAAGAGAGTCTTTTTTTTTTTTTTTTCCCTCTGAAAACAATCTCATTCTCAATTTGCACCATTAGCTTTTTTCTCAATAGACCAGACCCAAAACCTTTAGTTTCACAGACTTAAGCTTGTATCTGGAGCACTACACTGAGATTGTTTTGTGGACTCGCTGTTTAATTTCCCAAGTTCCGTATTTGTTTGGAGATTCACAGGCCATTTGAATTGGATGGAGGTAGTTTCTTCAGCTCTAGAAGCAAAATTTGTCCGTCAGAAAGCAGACTGTAAGACTTCACATTCTTATATATGCCTGAATTTACTCATCATCTGCTGCTTTTCAGTTGCTGCTGGAAAAACTCTCAGCTGTAGAGCAAACTGGTTTAGCAAACTATTAACTTTGCTACCCTGCTTTATAAGGGTTCCATGCAGTTCCCTGTCTCACTGCATCTATACAATATCTCCATTGCATTTTTTTACTTTCTGTTTTTCAGTCCAGCTCTTAACCTCCTCAAGTGTTCTGGGGGCACCAAGCAAAAACACTGATGCAGAAACGTAAATGTTCTTGTCTTCTACTGTAAGTGCATTTCCCTCACTATAAAAATGTGAAATGAGACAACTTATTTAAAATTGATGATGTAAAGTGCCTTACATCACTATAAACAGAACATACTGTGTATATATTGGATATATGATATAAGTCTAGCCATAGCTCAGAGGAAACCTTATCATTCTCTATAACTACCGGCAAGGAAGTGTTAGCAAGGTGGGTGCCAGTGTCTTCTCCCAAGTAAGAATCCATAGGACAATAAGAAATGGCCTCAAGCTGTACCAGGGGAGGTTTAGACTAGATATTAGAAAAAAAAATGCTTCACTGAAAGCATTGTCAAGCAGTGGAACAGGCTCCCCAAGGAAGTAGTTGAGTCACCATCCCTAGAGGTATTTAAAAGATATGTAGATGTGGTGCTTCATGACATGAGTTAGTGGTGGACTTGGCAGTACTCAGTTAACAGTTGGACTTGATGATCTTAAAGGTCTTTTCCAATCTAAATGATTCCATGTCAGTTAATGGTACTTTTTAAATCATGACAGCTATATCCTTACATTTTAAATGCATATCTGCCCACTGTCACATATGTGAGGAACAAGTAAAATGCAGTGAGCCCTAGAATTGACTGGCATATATGACTATAAAAGACTTGTACAAAAATTCAAGTTACAGTTCTGTACGGGAAAGTTCATAGCAGATGTGGATGGTTGTTTTCTTCTGAAACTCCTTCAACAAACCCTGCAGAGTACATTCAACTCTGCATAAAATCAGCAAAAGATCAGCAAAATAAGTTTGCTTCTGTACTGAGGAATATGAAGTAGAAAACTGAGAAACTGCTGAAAGAAGTCCAGTAAACAGCTAGGAGACTTAGGAGACTTGATTCGTACTTGACCTCTGCAGCTACTTTCCGGGATGACATTGGACCACCTCTGTTCCCTAGTTTGCCCATTTGTAAAATGGGGACAGTATTAGTGGCCCCCGACGGTAAGACCCTCACAGATCTACTTATACAAAAAGCTGTAATAGAGTGAGTGGTTTTAAAGTTCAGAATTGCTCAAACCACACCATCAACTTAAAATCTGGAAATTACTCAAAAAATAAAAAGATGAGATTTTCACTTATGTTAGTTGTATAAAGACACATGAGTTTTATGTTTATGCCTTCATAATTTGAAAATGTATGTACTATAATTTATATAATATGTATATATTATACACATTTGTAAATTTATAAATAGATATGTCAGTGTATTTTATAAAATAAAATATTTCCTCTTCTCCAGCATGTGAAAAAGCCACACAAACCGGAGCATTGCTCACTAGGACATGATCCCTCAAGATGGTCCATGTCACTGTATCTCTTGTGTGCACATGTATGTGCCCACAGATTCTTCCTGACAGCATGATAGTATAAGCGACTCTTCCAAGAGGAATGGGAACTGACACAAACCAAATGAAGCAAAAACATCCCCTTTACAACTCCCAATTTCTCTAGCTCATTTTCTTCTCCAGGGCTCGCACACAGTTGCAAAACAGTGCCATTGAAAAAGAATCTGAGTCGTCAATATTTCTACTTGCCTAACTAACTTTTTTACGGAAACATTCCTAAGCACTTCGCAGATTTTAATCTGTTTCAGAGCATCCCTGCGAAGCAGCAGTGCATCTCCTGTGCACCCAACTGCAGGGAGACACAGGAAGGTCAAGGCTGGGTTCAACCAAGAGCTGCCAGGAGGAGCCTCCATCCAGCAGCACCCAACTCCATCAGCACCAGGTCGGAGTCCAAGGGGCTCCTGCAGGCTGTGACGGAGGAGCATCTCAGCAACTGACTCATAGATGGGTGGCTCTATGCTTTGCTAGACAGTTCCCAAAGTTCAAGTTGAGAGAAAAACAGTGCTTGTGGACTTCCAGAGCTGACTATGATTCAAACAGCCATGCAGGTTCACTTTTCTCACTTTTTTTTTTAATCTACTGCCTGGACCGACCTTCTTAAAGAGCATTTTATTTGCTAGATGAGATAGCAGCCGTGGCTTCATGACAGTTAAAGGCAGTTTAGACTGGTGTGGCTGCAAATCCTGCTTTTGGGTACATAACCCTGCCTCCTTTTCTGCTACACATCTGGCTGACTCTGTGAAGCAATTCAGGGGAAGAATCACCCAGGGTTTCTGCCAGTGCTGGGAGATGGTCTGGCTCACTGGGGACATGGTGAGTGTCAGCATTGGTTGCAAACAGGAGGCACAACCACGCAGCTGGAGGCACTAACAGAGGGGACAGCAGGACATCAGTCATTGCAATTTACTTTGGTTTTCACCTTCATGGAAAGAGTTGCAGAGGGCAGGGCTTTCACCAACAGTCTGAGGGACAGCACCATGCTTTCATACTCTCATCATATTTTCTGCACCATTCCTTACGCTGTGCAAACTGATCTGGCTGAAAGTGAATAATAAAAAACAGAAGTCTGACTTCCAGTATTAGTTTTCAAATGGCGACGGCACAGTCTGAGATGAGATTAGGCTGCTGGTGAAATCCATGATTCCACCTTGTGTCTGGAATCAGAGCAGCCACTTCACTGGAAAAGAGCCAACTTGGACCAGCAAGTCTGGGATGCTGCATGTCCAGCACAGGCCTGCTCCTCACTTGGGCGGTGTGAGCGGCCAAAAAGAAGTACGCAGTAGTTCACAGTAGCTGGGCAACTGATGCATTTCTACTAAAAATTATTCATCTCCTTGCTGAAAAAATGGCCATTTTTCATAACTTGCAATGAATGTGGTAAGAAATGACACCAAAGAGTGCAGGCTGTTTTATCCTGGAAGCTCTCAATGTCCTGAGCTTCCAGGGGAGAGGACCTCAGAGGGAGAAGCACCGTACTTGAAGGGAAGGAGCATCAAGGCGAGAGCAGGATTGCTGCCATTACCTTCAAACACAGCAGAGGTATCTCTGAGCAAGCCCATCGCCAGCTGTCATATTTCTCATGTTCAGGTATGTCCAATGCTGTGGCTACTTCTCTTATGACACACAAGGAATGTGATCACAGAAAACACACTTAGATTTTTTAACTACTCTGCCCCTACTAGTGTCACTCCTGTAAGGCCCCAGTGTTTCTTATTTACCTAACAGGAAGGAGACATGGGCAAATGACTGACTTAATCCAGGGGATTCAAATACTAAACTAAGAAGGGAAAGAACCAGAAATGTCATGCTGGAAAGCTCATGAATTAAAATGAAAACTCAAGTTCAAACATTTAACCAGGAAGTGATCAGTAATTACACCAGAACAACTGATAGCAGAGGGCATATTTGCCATTTCTTGAAATCTCCATGATGACTTTTCTTTTTTTTTTCTGGAAAATAAACTTTAACTATGCAGTTAAAGTTAAATACTAATAATTAAACTATAAATACTATAAATAA